>JAEQML010068007.1:0-18611 GCA_016904865.1 Pissodes strobi | reverse complement strand
GTATAAGGTTGTCAGGTCCTTACCTAACCTGGGTGAACGTATGCATAGGTATACGGCATTCGGGGGCTACTAAAAAGTATAGAGAGAGTCGAATTTATGAAGTATCAGAACTTCTAGTGAAGGGATAGTTTTTGGGGAGTTTCAAAAAGTAGTGAAAGTGCCTTAGCAATTTGTGATAAACTTAAAAGTCTTACCTTATAAATATCAGAACAAATACCTAAATAAAAGACAACCCGCTCACATAAACTTTATTAATAAAATAGTGACGTCGCTTGCTAGACAAACTTTGAACTAAGCCTCCCTCTAGAAGACATGCATTTCATATTAATTGGGTATAGTGTAAACTCTTAATTCATCTATAATCTTAAACACGCCTTTATTAGTATACAATCTAACCGTTGTTAAGTTTGTTTGTAAATAAACTTGTTAATGTTTTTATCGATGTGTCTCCTTTATTATCTCTTCTCAACTTGACGTAGTGCGTTCCTAAATCTGAGTTACTCTCCTACACGCTAAGTAAGGCGTGTCGTCACCGATAAAAAATACAATTCGTGACAGTATGAATGATGGAATGTTTCATTTGAGTTTTAAATTTAAGTTATTGTAGTGGCTAAATGCACTCGATGCAAAGCCATAAACTATACAAAAAAAATGATGGAATAGTAATTTTAACTCTGCTTGTATTTTGTCTCCGGATAACTTTACATAACTTATTAATTTCGAGAAAAGCTTTTATCAAAATTTGTGTTTGTAAAAAAAGTTATATTTGTCCAAAAAAACTAATGTGACTTTCCGAAAATAAAAATAATTATTGATGCAAAGCTTAAAATTAAAAGCTCACAGAAGACTTTTCATATTATTATTATTGAGAAGCTTACCATTGAAAGCTATGAAGTTACATTTGAAAAAAATATCTAACTATTCTGAAGTTGTTTAATTTAAGTAATAGTAGCAGATATATTTTTACTATGTGAAGTCACATTTTTATCTTTTTTAGGCATCAAACCAAACATTATCTAACGCATATCCTACTTTTTTACAAATAAAAGCTTTGTATAAAATAAGATTTTCTCGAGGAATTAAGTATCTGGCCTATTTGTTCCCGTGCAAAGTCCATTGGAGAATATACCGCAGTCACATGAGTAACTGGAGCTATAATTTTCATTAAATATTCAAGAATAGCAGAACATATAGAAGGTGATGATTCCAAGGATTTTTTTAAACCGAAAGAACCTCTTCTTGCTTTATGTATTGATCTAAATGAAAAATCCCTTAATAGGCAAAAAGTACTTTCTTCACAGTTAACAGCACAACCCAACAGAATGATTTTTTTCTTGGCTCCGAAAAGTCTATACAGATACAGATAGTTTTGGTAGAAGGTAAAAATAATAATGAAATAATGATATATTTAGAGTTCATAATACAATATTTCATACCTACAATTAGAATCTAATTAGCCAGTTTGAGTTACTTGGATATTACCCATGACCGTAACCCCCACCATGAACTAATTAATGACCCACCCATATTATATCGTGTCGGTTAAGTAATTGAGTCTTCGTACGTGAAACTGTGACATTTTCAAAGTTCTTTAGTAATATAAATCAAAAAATCATATAATTTAAATCATGGCACACAGTCGAGTCGTAGCTGTGTGAATCATCCAGATGTTTTTTTTATGTATGTGACGAATACATTTTGATCTCTGACTTTGTGAAAAGGAGTTATCTGGTCTATTTTGGCAATCACTTGGAAGACGAGGATAATACCAATAGTTTGAGGGAACCAAGTATTCATCGCGATGACTCAAAGACATTATATAATTATTAAATGTCTTTGCGATGACTGCTATTTTTGGGACGTAAATATCAAAGGCATCAATCGGAATAATAGACACAAATGGACACATCTTGATCTAGATTCAGTAAAGAGATCTGTAGTGTTTTCTGAAGAAATACTTATTTCAGCATTCAGCAGTATGCCCGAGACTCCCGGAAGATGATAAATTGGAAGCAGATTCATCAAGTCTTCAACGTTTCAATTAACGTGAACAGAATGGTCTCACTAGAGATCTAAATGTCTCAAAAAAGTCTTTCAAACTACTTGCCTCCAGATTAAATGAAAATAGTGTACTTGATCCAGGTAAATAATATCATGTTTTAAGTAAAACTCTCTAAGGGCATTAAACTGCTAATCTGCGGCGATATATGAGGGCCCTTAGAAAAAGTGGGTTTGCCAGAATACACACCAAACGACTGGAGTCTTCATACTGACAGTTCGAAACATAGATCGAAATAGCATGGGCTATCAGAGAATTTAGCCCTCTAAAAGCAGTAAGTCCTGACGGAATATTCTCGGCCTTACTTCAAAAGAACTTGGAGGTGATTACTACTTTAACTCAACGTCTTTTTAAAAAGACTCTGGCCGTAGTTTAAGATCCTTTCTCATGAAGGCTCTCGAAAGGATTGTGGATACTCTACCTTATGGAAGAGGTTTTAAAGGTTAGTCCGTTTCATAAAAATCAGCATGCTTATCGAATAGAGCGCTTAACGTAAACAGCGCTCCACAAGGCGATGCGAAAGGCTGAAAAAGCTTGGCAACAGGTCAGTGGCGGAGGAGTATGGATTTTCTCTCTTTATTACATGGGCAGATGCGCAACACTCCAGGAACGAGGAAACTGGAGTGCTGCAAAATCTTTAGAAAAATAAATAGCAGAAAAGTAAACAAAAATTATCATTATCATTATATTAGTATCAGTATCAGAAGGGGTGGCCTTGCACTTAAACCACCATTTGGGCCCGTTGTGACCCCAGCCCGCATTAGAGAACCTCCAGGATGCCGATCTTCTTTAAGAAAGCCCGCATCCCCTTCAGACTAACACGACGCACTGAATCAGGCTCGATCAGCGTCGCGGCAAAGATTCTAAACTTTGCTCTTCTAAAGATCTCAATAATAAGTAGATCATGCTCCATGCACCATCTACATTCCCTCTCCTCTGCAATTCTCAGCATAGTCAGGTACCGTCTAAGCCTACAGTGCCCCGTAGAGAATCATACCAGTGCTCTTCATCAACCCCCTGGTGAGACTCTCTGCGAGCCCATGTATCATGAGCCTCGCCTGTCACATCCCCGGAGCCGTCCGCTTTCCTCTTTGGCCCGAACCTCCGTCCAGGCCTCCAAAGTTCTGGGCAAGCCCCGCACCTGGATCAGACTCTACGTATCTACGTGCCAAGCCTTCTCTGGCTAAGGCGTCAGCGGCCTCGTTTCCCGGTACACTCAAATGCCGCAGTACCCAGACCAGCGTAACCTCTTTCACCTTTTTGTGCTTTGCAAGAGAAGCGTCTAAGAAACCTACTAACTTTACGATGCGAAAGCTGCGAACATGCGTAATTGCAGCATGTATCAGAATTACCCATGTCATTACTGTCCAGTAAAGTGTTTCCAACACTTCTGGTGGTATAGCAGTGAGAGTTGTTGCTTGTCATTCGGACGCTACGAGTTCGATTCCCGTCGGTTGAAATAGATGTTTTATTTATTTTTAAGGTTATGTTTGCTTTTTATTAATTTATTTTCCTCCTCAATTTTGGGCAAGCCTTGGGTTAATTTCGGTTAGTTTTTGTTGGTTGCGCCCTCGTAGCGGGCGGAGGGCTATGCAAAGCCATAATAATACCTATTCTTGTTGTTTTCACCACTGGGCATGTCAGCAGCTTTTGCATTGAAAAGTTAGTAGGGTCCCTAGATTCTTGTCTTTGCAACTTCAACAGCCAGCTTCTACACTCCCTCACCAAAAAGGAGCGCGTGCTTCAAAGGAATGATAGGCACATAATGGTCAACTAAATGCTGTTGGAGTCTTCAGCGGGACTGTCCTGGAAAACTCCAGGTTAGAAAGCCGTATAAAAGAAAATTTGTAAAATAGTTCCTTTACTTTACCGTTGTAAATGATTAAAAGAAACTAAAAACATCTAGTACAGCAGAAAATGTATAATATATCGGTATCGGTAGAAACCAAGAGAAGAATAAATCCAGATTTTTGCATGTTATTTTTAAATTGTAAAATTTTTAGTAACACGAAATTTAAAAAAAAAGTCTTAAAAGTGTCCATTCTTCTTATTGTAGATGCTTATTCTTTGCTAGGTTTATCTAAAAACAACGTAAAAAGAATACCAAACGTATGTAAAATGTCATTGAAATAGCAATGTTTTAATAATAATTAATCTTATTAAAAAGTGATTTACATTCGAAATCTTTAAATTACTTTAAATGCATACCATTGGTGGTGTAGACCAATTTGAGGCCTTAATCATTGATCTAGTTGGTATATCTTGAAAGATATATTCACAAATTAATCCCCTTACTCTATTTATAATATGATTTGAGCTTCTGTAAACAATAGTTGAATTTTTCCCCGTAGCAGGGTTTTACTAACCCGCCTGGCCATAAAAGCAAATTTGCCTGCTAAAACCGTAGACACTTCAAATAAGAGTGATAAAACCCGAAAACAACGTCCTATTCCAAGAAAAAAGCCGCCTAACTCACTCTATTTTTTATTTTAAGGCCCGAAACTCATCACCGGCCGCCGTAAAATAAAAATCTCGCGCCTCGCCATAGTTTCCCCTTTTAGATGGGAACGTCAGATAAAAAAAATCAACCTTTTTTGCCTTTGTGCCTGGCATGCATAAAAGTTGACGGGTTGTAGATTTGAATCCCCTCGACGTAAGCCTAGTTATATAAAGATACAGTCGTGCATCGGTTAAATTGCACGACAACACTTTTAATTAAGAGGAACCAAATATTGATGTTGAAATCAGATTAAGAAAAAAAAGGCCTATAACCAATATCCGAACCGTGCCTTATTTGGAAAAAGTACTTCAAAGTATACTATTTAACCGGAACTCAGTTAATCACACACTGAAGCAAAATCCCAAAACGAAGTTCACTGAATAGATAATACGTTGTTAATAGACGGTTAGTAACCGATTGATAACCTTGTTACGTTGTAAATGTTACTAATTACAGTATTGCGATTTTCTGTTTTTGGTCGATTTGTGTTATCGATACTCCGCAACCTCAGTTCTCGCGACCTTATTTCCCGAGTAGCAACCTGATCGATAGCAGGTTGACAGAGGTGGTATTTTGATTTTGCCAATGTCAAATATTTTTAAAAGTTCATTTTTCTACGAGCGTGCGCAAAGTGGCTACTTTGCGTACGCTACTCACTGCGCGAAGTAGTACTTTCCCGCACGCTATGCGGGAAAGTGTGCGGGAAAGTAAAATTCTCTAAAATCACCAGAGACCAGAACATGTTCATATACCTTTAGAAACTTTACACTTTTGGACTTTTTATGCAATATAAGAAACCGTTTTAAGTCATAATTATACTCTTTTCCCTAAAAATTTCCGTAATTCGCGATATTGTAACTTAAACCAAAAACCATATATTTTGAAATCCTCGGTATAGTAGTAAAAAATTATGTCAAGCAACAATACTTATAATTGTCAGATTGACAGATTATAAACAAATCTAGGTGTAAAACGAAGTATCCCAAAAAACATAATCCTCAGTGTCGCTAGAAAGCCTTAAGAAAATGAAGAGTAGTTCTAATGACCCCAAGACTTACCTGAATGTATTCTGGCACGTGGAAGAAAAATGTGATTGATCGAATTATTTATGCAACATAAGAAAACCGTTTTAAATCTTAATCATTCCCTTTTCTCTCAAAGCTTCCGTAATTCGCGATATTACAACTTAAACCAAAAACCATATATTTTTAAGTCATGTCAGGTCAACAATAATAGTCATGTAAAGCAACAGTAGGTATAATTGACAGATACTTTTTCTTTTATTTAAATACGGGTCATTATTATTCTGTGCTTGTTTGGACCGCGCTCGTAGAAAAAATATTGTTCCTAACACTTGCGCAAAGTGACTTTTCCGCACTCAACTGATTGACCGAACTCCGCTTCGCGTCGTTCGGTCAACATCAGTCCCGTGCGGAAAAGTATCACTTTGCGCACTTGTTAGGAAAATAACTATTATATGCCGCGTTTAGGAAAAAAGTTGCTGTATTTTGCACTCATCGGTAATTATTGCTACAATTTTTTTTGCCTAAATTAATGATTTAATTGTTTTATCTGTGTTACCTTTTTTATGCGTGGCCGCCATTTGCTTTGCGTCCCATATGTTATCTTATCTACTCCATTTTATCAAATCCGAATTTTTATTTTAATGCAACTTTAATTTTGATCATATGGGGAAGTTTATAAATATCTTCTTTTAGGGGTGATTCATCCTTCTCTTTGTTATATTCAAGTTGTCTGTACCTTAGTACCTCTTTTATTTGCTGATGGGCATTGCAAGTCCATGGGTTTTTTTTTCTGGGGGAATGTTTTATAAGGAAAATATATTTATGCAAGGGGGGCTATGGTTTTTATTAAAGTAAGGGGGCTTCGCCTAAGGCGCACTGGGTTATTTCAGGGCTTTTCCTGGCGGGCTACAACCTTTGCTGGAGGGCCACCACTCTTACAAGCAGGCTAGAAGCAGGTTTTACGAGAGTGCCACCACTTTAACTACCAGGCTACACTAGAGCCAATCCTAATACCGAGCTTTCGAGACCCCGGCTAGTTTTCCCTCAGGGCCAGTGCCCTAGCAGTAGCAACAGGTACCCGGCACCTTTACCAGAGTTCGACGGATCTAAGTGGTATCGTACAGAAACTTAAGTTTATTTATTCATTTATTATCATTAATCGCTCTGAATGTTCTTTCGCTTTAATATAAATCAAGCATTGACAGTCGGGCTTTAAAACAGCTTTAATACATTTTATTCCTTTCATTCATTTATCAAGTAACATAACCGCTCTGATTTTTCTCTCGTTATAATATTAATCAAGCATTGACAGCCAAGCTTTCAAGAGTTCTATGCTAATTTTATTCTTGTATCAAGTCATTTGATATTAGTTATTGCGGCCGTTCATTGCTACATATTATTATTGCTATATTTAAAATCAGTGCAGCTATTAGCGCACGCATACCCAATTGTAAGTAGCTTAGTTAACGTCAAAGTGATCACTTCGGTTTGTAGTGTTTAGTGCATTTAGTTGTAAGGCATACAGTACCGTTAACAACAGAATTGGTCTCCGTACAATCTCCATATTGTACTCTGTTTATTTTATCAATGACTTTAAAAGTCATTTGACATTCTTTTATCTTTAACTAACAACATTTCCATTTAACCTTTTTACTCCTGATAAATTGTTGCTGTGTTTTCGAAAATAATGAACTTAGTAGCAAATATATTGTTCCTTAAATTTTAGATTGTGTTTTCTTTATTAGGTCTTGTTAAGTTTAAGATTTAATTTAATAAGCGGGCCTGTATTTTCTTGTTAGGTTGAAATTAAGTACTTTCTGATTTAATACGTGAGCCTAGCCACCCTGCACAACACCAGCGGGGCTTTCTCAGTTTAGTTGGACCAGAACTGGTGGCGCTCTAACGACCCCACTACTGGGGTCGGGCTTTGTAATACAACTCTCCGGGGCTAGGTTTCTTTTTAATTCAAAATCTTTATTTTTGACTTTAATAAGAGAAAAAAACGTGTTGCAGTATATATTCTTTTTTTAGAAAATTGATAGCCGTTCTAGCCTGAACACTCAAGGCGAGCAGGCCGTTTTCCGTATCGGAATTTATCTTTGTTATTTTTGACCCTCAGGTCTAACTACCGCTTGATTGTGTCGTTGCAGTATTAAGCAAATTAAGCAGAATGGTTATTTTCTACAATTATGACCCTTTTTAATATGTTCGACACGTCCTTCTGTGGGACAGAATTCCTTCTGTCAGTTAGCCGTACCGAGGGTTCTTTTTGTCGGGGTGACGCAATCACATGGTATAGACGTACTACGCAGGAAGCGTCAGTGTCTACAACTCGACCAGAATCAAGTAAAACAGATTTTAATTTATTTAAGTGCCTTAATTACCGTATATTTCTTACCGTTATATATTCTTTTGATTAATGGATTTGTAACTAGGCGACTGTAGGTAGTTTGCCTTAATTACCGTATATAGCTTACCAGTATATATCATTTTAATTAATGAATATATAATCAAATGATTGTAGGTCATTTGCTTCAATTATCGTCTGTTTCTTACCGTGACATATCATTTTAATTAATGATTATATAATTAGGCGGAGGTAGTTGGCCTAAATTACCGTGTATTTCTTACCGTTATGTATCATTTTAATTATTGAATATATAATCAAATGACTGTCGGTCATTTGCCTGAATTACCATATATAGCTAGCTTATCGTTATATATCATTTTAAATATTTAATTTAGAATTAAACAACTGTAGGCCGTTTGACGTCTATCGTTTATGTTCTCGTTTCATTTATTGATATAACTATCTTGCTTATCCCGCTTACCTTTAAAAAGATATGTAATTTTATTTTTAGTTAATTAGAGAATTCGATCGGCCAGTGTCCGCATAGCTGATTTAGTTAATTTTTGCTCTATTTGGCTGTTAATCTCATGGCAGTAATTTATCTCGCATAACTGAAGTTAATAATTTAATTTGTCGCCTTGATATCGGGATCGACTTGACCTCAATTCGTTTATCTACAGATATTTAACGGCTGTACAGGGATTTCCAACGAGGACTAGACAAGGCGATTTTTTGACTTTCCCTGTACTTTTATAAAAAAATACTGAAATAGCAATCTTATGTACTTTTCTCCCGCGAATTCGGATATGTTCAGCAAAAATCAAAGAAAACGATTTGCACACTTGTGCAAATCGTTTTCTTTGATCTTGTGCGGTCTAGATTTTAGAGCCTGTCAAAGTGTCAAAATAACCTACTTTCAACTGTTAATATTTGGTAAACAGCTGAAGATAGGTATAGGATATTATACACAAAATGTGTTTAGATTTTTCTAGAGAGGCCAAAAATGTAGTTATATGCAGGGTGTTCCATTTAAAAAAATATCAAAGTGACCCCTAGCACTTTTATTTGATGTTCAATTGTTTTTTGCTGAACATATCCGAATTCGTGGGAGAAAATTACATAAGATGGCTAGTTCAGTTTTTTTTTTATAAAAGTACAGGGAAAGTCAAAAAATCGCCTTGTCTAGTCTTCCTTGGAAATCCCTGATATTTCCCTAAATTTTATTACCTCCTATTTTCAAGGATCAATAGTCATTGACAAATTTCTTGAAAAAAAAATTGTAGTGGCGCCCTATTAACTACGAAAACATAGACCCATGCTTTTAAAGAAAAAAATAATCCGCTGAGTAAACCTGGCATATGGACCGCCAATGAGCAATTAGCAAATAGGGTTACATATTTGGCACCCAACGCTGGTTACAACCTATCTCATTGTTGAATCAGGTTTTGGTGAACATGGCTTTTATTTAGCTACTGAGCTATTGCTGACAAATTTTAAACTTTATTGAAGTCTCTCAGGCTTAACTGATAAAACGGTTAGTTGCCAGATTGGATCGACTTATTGTTTAGTATGTAGGTTTAGTTTATAATTTTTCCATAATGTTTGAATTACTTTGCATTGTTTTTGTCTGTTCTAAATTGTTAACTTTTCATTCATTCTAAATTGATAATTTTTCATTGGTATGCATATGGACAAATATGATATAGCAATTAAAATGTATATGGTTTAGCAATTTGGATTATATATTTTAATAACTTAAGACATGGTTATTTAATACGTGTTCGTATACACCAAAGCTTATTCACAAAAAAAATGCAACCGAAACTAATCATCGCCAATTCTTCTGTTCTTGCCAGAATAGTGCTTTATTGAGTTTAGGACAAATGGCCAATTCGAGAACCAATTATTGATTGACATACAACGCTAAAAGGCGTGAGTTGATTTGCATTTTTTGGATTCGACTCATTTTCCTAGAGAGGATCATACCACTTATAGGGGAGCGCAGCCCCAACCTGGGGCCCCCTAACTACGGCTCTGCCGCTAAAGGAAAACACTCGACTGAAAGAATCATAAATTCCTTGTCACCCTTCGCGCAGTAATAGGTCGATAGGCGTACCGATCTAAAAAGTGTTCCCATATGGCCGTAAGAAAAAAAGCATCATATCTACCTTAATATCGGCATCGTTTGATCCCGGTTTATATAGAATATCACGTGATTTAAGGGGGTTTCTAGACGCTAAAGGGAGCAGATAACTATGCATATTATAGAACTATATCAGCCTGGAAAAGTAAATGGGTATGGGAATGGAAATGTGGGGGGATTTCGAGTTTACGTTGTGCGGTTAGAGAGGAAACCTAAATATATGTATCAAGATTTGTCTGATAGTTGTGCAGCATCTAGTGAGAAAACAATTTAGTACTATTCAATATAATCCATACATAAATACGTGCATGCTATGAAAATATTGCTTTTAAATTAAATAAAAACAATAAAACATCTTGTACAGAAATTTCAAGACGTATTTCCATAGCTCCTGATCTAAAAATAGAGCATAAGAGACTTAAATGCTGCAAGACGTCCTTCGGGATGCCCCGTTTCCGACGATGGCATAAATTTAGCTTTAAAAAGTAAAGCATTTCCTTTCAAACGGTTTTCTAGTGATCTGAAAAGAGTAATTTCCCAAGTGAGATTTTCCGTTTTTAAAAATGTCCCTAAAAATCAGAACGATGTATTTATTCCACTCAAGTTTTTTTTTCAACGAATTTGTTAGTTAGACCTTATTGAACAATAAAGACAACACCCTCTAGACAAGAAGGGCCTAAAACTTACAAAAGCAGTAGCCAATATGGCCACCCCAGTCGGGGCCGAAACTAAATGCTGTAAAGGGTTTATTTCGTGTTTTTAATATACAATATGTTCGTTGAACAATTCATACAAAACAGATACTTTAGTGTGTTAATGGCAAGGACATTGCCCTGTGCTCCTGAAAATAGACTCTTAACCCTACTACACTACACTATACGTTCTAATTATTATTCTACATTATACAATTAGATACTTATAGTTTATAGTTAGGGAATGATTGCTCTGGTACAAAGTATGTTTCCACAAATACCTATTATAATTTCAGAGCTGACAATACCTAGTAATACCTTAAACTACTGAAATTTTATTATTTAAATATTGTTTGCCTGAAGTAAACAAACAAGCCCTTAAGGTTTTTATTTTGTGGTTTGATAATAATAATGCCTACTTCCCTATTTACTTTGAGTGCCTTTTGACTCCATATAGTAAATTTTAGGTAACCACTGATTTTTTTGGCTACAGCCGGACATTATCAGAGGTTTGAGTTTTGCTTAGGATACCTAAACACTTTTCATTTAAAGCATTATTGGATATTGATTAAGGATTGTACAGTGGTTTTAGTTACGTGTTGTTATAATTAAAGTATGTTTAAGCTTTAAGTTTAGTCGGTTAGTTGAGAACATTGACTTTTAAATAAATGTGTATAATAGTGTTGAGTGAATTCAAAACACGGTATTAAGCTGTTGTGTTCCCAAATGTAGAGATAATTATAAAAAGAACCCAAAGTTGCATTTCTTTCATTTCCAGAGAAGGCGAATTGAGGCAGCAGTGGGTAAATTTAATTAAGAGAAAAAAATCATTTGTTAATCCGTCCAATTGAAAGTATTTTTAGAGGCTGTGCCTATCATTACGTGCACAAAATATGATATTAATTAATTGTGTGAGTTTTCTATTTTTTACCTAAAAAATACTTTGCAATACCTGCTTACTTTACCCCTATGGTGGTTGCTCGGATGGTTGTATTGTATTCGATGACTGTCTTGACCGAGCTCTTGGTCTAATGTAGGCAATTAAAGTTAATATATATTTTAGGTGTGTGAAATTCACTTTAGGCCAAATAAATATATCTTTTATTAATATTGATGAATTTCCTCAAGCTCGCTTAAATTTTATTGTCTTTGTTTCTGAAAATCTGTGTATGTCAATAGAGCAAATGGGTGCTGCTGTCAACAAAATTATATGTCAAGACAAAAGCCAACTTAACTTACCTCTTCAGCGTTCTGTAAAGGTCAATTTAAACACAGTAAGTGATATTTTAACATCTTTTGGAATACACTATAGTTTTTTTGTACTTACAATAATTACCGCAAGTGACCCAAATATTATCACTCAACAGTACAAAGTCAACCAGTTAAAAAAATATTTGAAACCGTCGAGTCAAGTGTTTTTATTTTTTTCCCTCTGTTTGTTATTGGTATTAAAAAAAAACATATGCTGAAAAAACTAGGCAAAAAAGCTAAATAAACCTATGATGTAAGTCCTTTTCCATTTCTAGAGGCTCAAACTGAAAGAATTAAGATATTTCAGTTATGATAAGTGTATTATGTACCAATGCGCTCAAAAAATACTGATACAAGATAAAAAAAATCGCAAAATGTTACTCTCAGACTATTAGAAAAACCCTTTAAAAACGTGTATGGGTTAGTTAGTGAACGAACTTAGTGACCTGAATTAGGTGTCTACAACTTCACCCTGTAACACGTGGAACATGAAGACTTTCAACATCCTCTTGAGAATTGAATGCCTTCTGGTATTTTCTACATAATGCATGTATTATTTGGTTACATTTTTTAAATAAAGCCCCAATTCTAGGCATACTCTATTTCAAGAAAATAAATAAGAAGAAGAATAACCAATAATATCAATAAATAATATCAATAATAATTAATATATCGTAATACGCCGTTGCTGTTGATATTTGTTTGCAGTCAATGCAAACAAATATGCAAGTTCTTGTAGGTTTTGAAGATATTTCAATACACGTCTTAGTAGATAGTTATCTTCTGCCGAAGTTTTTCTTAGCTTCTCCATCTAAAACCATGCCTGTACATACATTATGTCATTTTGCTCCAAAGTTCTCAATAGGATTGAGGTCTGGATTCGTTGAACTCCAGGACAAGATGTGAAAGTTGTTTTCTCTGGTGAATCCTTCAACTGATCTGGCCTTGTGGATCGCTGCCATGTCACGCTGCAAAATGTGCTAATTCTATCCTTGCTACTTCAACCGATGGAAAGTATATAAAAAAAAAACGGCAGACATCGGTCTTCCCTG
The DNA here is from genome assembly GCA_016904865.1 of Pissodes strobi. NCBI lineage: Eukaryota > Metazoa > Arthropoda > Insecta > Coleoptera > Curculionidae > Pissodes > Pissodes strobi. The sequence continues at coordinate 5,539 of JAEQML010068007.1, read as the reverse complement.
AATAATTTACAATATTCCTGGGCTCCAATCATTGAGCGAAAAGCGTCCACTTTGATTAGCTCTATGGGTATATCTCTTGTCATACCTCACGAATTATGCCGATATTTTTTCATTAGAAAATTTCCCATAAATTATTCTCGTTGAGATATTCCCTGAAAAATTCTACCCTTCACTATTTGTTTTCGTCAGTCAAAATTATTTTGTTAGCAGTACATCGTTTGTTTACATCTGACGTTTTTATTTGACGAGCCGGAAAATTGGTTTCTTTTTTCGCCTTTATGGCGGGATCGATAGGAGGTTCTCTTAGAAAATTCACAAGCTCAGTTCTTCCTCTTCCACTGAAATCCTGCACCTACATATCGGAATCGGGTTTCTCTTAATCTAATTGTTTGCTTGCATAAAATTATTGTACACTTGCTTATTTAGCAATTACAGCATTTTGCTCTATAGTTAGTGCTGGCATTATTTAATTTTTATAGTAAATCTTGACAACTATATGACAACAAATGAAAACGTCTTTGACAAGTTACCTGCTGGGAATATTACCTCTCAGCAACTTGACATATTATGTTATGTAATTGCTCAGAAGATCATAGCGAATTCCTTTATACCAATGTTTTTTGGTCACAATCACTACACCAAAAAAAAACTATACCAGCAATTGTAGCTCCACGCAGTGTCGTAACTAGGCGAAGGCACCTGCCTAAGACGCCAAGTATCAGGGGCATTATCCATGTGACATGGAACAGGATACTCATAGAAAGCCAGCACTAAGTATCAACATTTTGTTCGTTAAAAATAGAATATTTTAAGGCAGACTTTCTATATCTTTAGGGCGTCAGCGACTTAAGAAATTTTGGAAAGAATTAAAACGGCAAGGTATTATAGTATTACTTTTGATTGCAATGCTGGTGAAAGTCATCAAGAATAAATGACACAAGTCATTATATATGTTCACACAAAATGTCAAATGGTCAGGTAAAGAAACTTGTATAGATTTCATAGTGATAAACTGATAAATCAAAAATAAAAGTAAAAAATAAATTTTTTAAAACAAGCTTTTATTTAAATGCACTAAAAAGAAGAATATAAATTTTGAAGTAAATCAAACTCATTATTTTGTTACATTAAACATTTTTAAAAGCTTGCTGCGATATTTTTCTGTTTAAATTTCCCGCGACAAGCTTTTATATCATATAAAAATGTTTAATGTAACAAAATAATGGGTTTGATTTACTTCAAAATGTATTTTCTTCTTTTTAGTGCATTTAAATAAAAGCTTGTTTTAAAAAAATTATTTTTAACTTTTATTTATTTTTTACTTTTTAGTAGGTATTATGGTATAGCAAAATCACAAATTTAGTAAATATTATATTTTTATTTATAAAACTTAGATTCGTAGTATATAATAAAAGCCATTTTGAATCAGCCATTTTGAATTTACAATATCTGATAAAAAAAATATATTCCTTGTCCCTAAAAACCCCCTAATACTAATTTTAAACCAAATCGGACATTCTTTAAGTAGTGCCTTCACCACTAAACTTTAAAGGGAGGTGGGAAGTGTAAGCAACACCACTGTCCTCATAAGAATAAACAATGGCAACACCATAGTTTTATATTTTCATTTGAACTACAAACGCATCCCAAATTTGAAGCCAATTGGATATGAAGAAGTCAGCAAATTGACTTGCAACATTTAACCCAAAATCGGCCATGTGCCATGTTGAATCCGCCATTTTAAATTTTCAAAATCTGATAAAAAAATCAATTTCCTTGTCCCCAAAAACCCCCATATACAAATTTTAAACGAAATCGGACATACTTTAAGTAGTGCCCCCCTAACCTACCCTTGAAAGGGAGAGGGGAGTGTAAGCAAAACTATAGTTATATATTTTCATTTGAACTACAAACGCATCCCAAATTTGAAGCCAATTGGATATGTAGAAGTCAGCTAAAATTGACTTGCAACATTTAACCCAATATCGGCCATGTTGAATCCGCCATTTTGAATTTTCAAAATCTGATAGAAAATTCATATTCCTTGTCCCGAAAAACCCCCATATACCAATATTAAACGAAATCGGACATACTTTAAGTAGTGCCCCCTCCCCTACCCCCGAAAGGGGGGGAGGTGTAAACTTAACAACATTATAATATTATATTGTCATCGGAACTATAAACGTGTACCAAATTTCAAGTCAATCGGACATTTAGAAGTAGTTCTAATTCAGCTTGCAAGATTTGATTACAGACAGACAGACCCACAGGTGAAAGTAAATAAAAGCTTGTAAAAAAAAACAGACGTTGGACTAGCAGAAAATATTTTAGAAAAAAAGTGCTGATGGTATGGACATCATGGGTTTTACGGGACAGTCTTATGACATCGTTCGGTACAAATAGGTATGGCTGGACAATATAAAGATGTACAGGCGCTAATTTTAGAATATAAATAAACTAGCTATATTTTTACCGTATGTCATGCACCCATTTTTTAAACCTACTTAGTCATATTTTTTGAAACAGTTAACAGCATTTAACATTTCTTTGCAGCTAGTAAAGAAAGGTGGGCCACACTGGAGGTGAAAGTGTATGCAGACACAAGATGATCCTCAAAATAGCTCAAGTCACTTAAAAGGCAACTAGGGGAAATCTGCAAAATTCGAGGCAAAATTTTAGATGATATAGCGACCCAAAGAAAAAAAAGTTTACAGCTGAATCGATTTCGTTGGCTCATGGATTACTGAGACGATTTTTTTTATCTGCATTTTCGAAATATGGGATGAAATTCAACACATTAAAAGTGTTAGTGGGCCAAATCTTCCGTTTGGGAAACCCTTTAATCTCCTCAAAAATCTTAAAGAGTTCATCTCTGATTTCCAGAATAATGAAGTTGATGGGTGTTTTGAGGAGGCTAAAAGTCTGGCTGAAGCAAAAAGCATTAAAAACAAGTTTTCCGAAAAATCAACGAGAAAATTTAAAGAAAATATTGACGAAAAAGGGGAAGATGAGGTCAGAATTCAGATCACTAGAAAGATAACTAGAAAATAAAATTATGGAATCTATATACCCTCAGTTAGCAATTATTTTCATGGCGATTTCAATCTTTGTAAGGAGACGCAAATGATTTTTAGTTTTTGTCAGGAACCTGACGTTCTTCTATGTGATCTTGAACTATGCTGCGTTAAATTATAAAATCTTGGCCACATACAGCGACAACCGACGGTATCACAACTTGGTTTAGTATATTACTAAATATTATAGCATTGAGTCTTCCAACCACTATTTGATAAACCCGAAACGTGTCCACTTTGAGTATATTGCATACTTTTCATCATAACTTCCACGAGTAGGCCTAAAAACGCCAATTCTACCATTGTTTCAAGATTTTTCATTAGAAAATATCACCATTTTTCACAAATTATTTTGATTTAGATATTCATGAGCAAATTCTACGCTTCTCTGCATGTCTGTTTCTGCAAAAAATATTTTATTAGCAGTACACCGATTTCCCATATCGGAACTTTAAATCCTAATTCGAGAAGTATTAGCTGATCCAGAAAAGTGTGTTTCCTCTTTAACTTCCATTGTCATCTCAAAGGGATGACGTTTAAAAAATAATAATTCTCTATCTTGTAAAGCAATTTCAGAAAAACACAAATAGGTTTTCGTTGCTGAGCAAAAATTCGACTAACTAAGGGTCAACAGCTCATTTGGCATTGACTGCATATCATTGCAGATATATTAGAGGAAAGAAAATCAATATGATGGAACCAGGTTGGTTTTCAATCCAGGTGAACACTCAAGAATCTAACAGATTTACTGGCATTCCAAAGAGAGATCGACAGGAGATATATTGGCCTATGTCACTCATATATGGAGTAGGGCAATTGAGAACTACGGAGAGTCTCGAGCGATTGCGTTGGATATGTCGAAGGCATTCAACAGAGTTTGGCATGACCGACTGCTTGACAAACTGCCGTCCTTCGAACTGCCAGCCTCTCCCTGCAGCTGGCTTGCCAGTTTCCTTAAGAACCGATATCTGCACGTTGCAGTTTATGGACACATCTCAAACACATTCACCATTAACACGGGCACGCCTCAGGGCGCAATACTTTCACCACCTCTGTTCCTCATCTATATTAATGACCTGCTGACCGAAACGAATAATCCTGTTTACAGTTTTGCAGATGACAGTACCCTTGTCCACTTTAGATCAGGAAAACCTTCACCAGCGACTGAGACTTATCATCACAGACAGGAGAAGATTACAGCAATTAATCAAGACCTGGAGAAAGTTCAAGCTTGGGGTGACAGAAGTTTAATGCAGCATAGATCGAAGCAGCCACGTTTACCAAGAGGGCCAATACCCTGGCATCATTATGGCAGGATCCACCATTCCTTCTCCTCGTCAATCGGACTGCTGGGTGTCTCTGTCAACAGCAATATGTCCTGGCATGATTACGTTGCTAACATCGCATAATCTGCCTCCCAGAAGCTTGGTGCGCTATTTCACAACAAAAACTGTATACACCGCAGCAGTTGCTCTTGTTCTACAAAGCGCAAATATGACCGTGCTTAGAATATTGCTCACATATCTGGGGTGCCGCACCAAAGCACACCCTAAAGCTGCTGGATTCCATTCAGAAGAGAGCTGTGCGTATCCTCGGCGACCTGGAGTTGACCCGGAATCTGGATAGTCTGGAACACCGCAGACATGTGACCGAGATGTCCCTGTTTTACAGATACTTTCACGACAGATTTTCCCAGGATTTCACCTGCCTCATCCCGCCCCTGGCAATGCCAGTCAGTCACGACAGACCACAGGAGCGCACCAGTTCGTCGTACAACTGGAAACAAGCGAAGTTGCAAAATAATGTGTTTTTCATGCTTATTACTCTCATTGACCCGTGCATCATATGGACTTTCATTTTGAAAAATTGTATCTATAATCTATAAGGCGCAATTTTCACTACAAAATAAGGTGTGTACTACAAACTAAAGACCTGCATGGGCCGGGTTATACCGGTCGGGCTAAAAGACTTCATGCTTAAATCAGTCCCGGCTCTACGAATGAAGACGCCCGATTGCCCGATTTGCCCCAGTGTAATAATGTTTCCCGTGGGTTCTAAACAACTTTACTATTTTAAACTAATACTCTCTTTATTCTATACAAATATACAATTAAACACACTAAACTACTCTTATAATGTTCAATTCATAGCTCTTTACAATTCAACACTCAATGATTAACTAACTACAATTTGCCGCTATCCGCTATTTATATACGATCTAAAGTCTATCACGATTACTCGGGAAGAAGCGAGACCACTCTATAAGATTCTCGACCAGGGCACATATTTACACATCCTAACATACGACGGTACCAGGGTGCTGAAACCGGTTAGGTTTTGTAGCACTACACCAGGGTGCTGAAATCGGTTAGGTTTTGTAGCGCTACAAAAGCTCACTGCGGGTTCGATTCCCGTCGGTAGCGACAGATGTTTTGTTTATTGTTTTTTATTAATTTACCTTTTTT
>MU194572.1:0-13063 GCA_016904865.1 Pissodes strobi | reverse complement strand
TAACTGGTATTGCTTACTTTATCCCACTAAAAAAGTATCGCACATCTACTTTTCCTAAATGGTTCTCGGCTGAGTCGCGTAGGTTGACGTTGAAAAAAAAAGTTGCACATTCTGTATATAAAAAAGAACCTTCTAATATTAGTTATTTAAGATTTACTCAGTTGCGTTCTGAGTGCAAGCGCCTGTCAAAAATCTGTTTCCATAATTATATTAGCAATATTAATACCAAAGTGGTGGAGGATCCTCGATCCTTCTGGAAGTATATAAATGATAAACGTTCTGATCACAACTTGCCAGGATCACTATTTTATGGCAACCGAGATGCCGCAAGCGGACAAGATATACCAAACCTATTTAGAGACTTTTTCCAGACTGTTTACATTCCTAATCTAGACTCAACTGATCCTTCTGATAATGAGGGTAGAAACATGTAACGGCGCCCTTTACTTACTTTTTGCGACCTCCTGTATTTCGGTTTTCTCGGGCGCCACCCCTTTGATATTTACAGCGACAAAGGGGATCGCTGTTCGCCTATCGGGTAGCCTTTAGACAGTGGAGAAACGGTTGTCCAAGGTTCGGTTTTTAAATACTCGGAATCGGTCCCTGGTAAATGAAACACTCCGTGTAAACAAAATAATGGTCGTGTTTATCCGACAGTAAGTATAAACCTAACTTTCTTATAGCTAAAAGTATCAGATAACTTATTCTAAGCGACCCAACCCGGTAATACGTAAGAAAACTCAAAACGGTAGTAAAAGAATCGAAATCTCTAATCGCGCGGTAGACTGTAGCGGTGCGGAAGCCCCACGGTAAGTATGTTAACAATTACGTTAAACGGTAGCGGTACGGAAGCCCTACTGAAAATATGGCAGTAAATACGGTAAACTGTAGCGGTACGGAAGCCCTACGGTAAATATGGCAGTAAACACGGTAAACGGTAGCGGTACGGAAGCCCTACGGTAAATATGGCAGTAAGTACGGTAAACGGTAGCGATACGGAAACCCTACGGTAAGTATGGCAGTAAATACGGTAAACGGTAGCGATACGGAAGCCCTACGGTAAGTGCGGTACTAGATACGGCGAACTGTAGCGGTCCGGAAGCCCTACGGTACGTGTGGCAGTAGATACGGTACGGAAGCCCTACGATAAATACGGTATATGGTTCTCAATAGCTCCAGCTCTATGATACGGTCGGTTCAGCAGAACGGTTCCCTAACTCGGACGTGAAGCCTGGATGGACTTAGTTTGGAAGGATACTCAGCCGGGATTACTCCACTTGCCAAGCCAGGATGGCCGGGATTACTCCGCTTGCCAATAGGGGAGCCGGGATTACTACGGGAGGATGGCCGGGATTACTCCGCTTGCCAACCGGGATTGCCAAGCAGGGATGGCCGGGATTAATCCACTTGCCAATAGGGATGGCCGGGATTACTCCACTTGCCAAGGCAGAATAGCCGGGATTACTCCGCTTGCCAATAGGGGAGCCGGGAATACTACGGTAGGCCGGGATTACTCCGCTTGCCAAGACAGGATGGCCGTGATTACTCCGCTTGCCAGGGCAGGATGGCCGGGATTACTCCACTTGCCACTAGGGAACGGATCATGGACCAGGAATACGGTACAACGGATATTTACCTGCTCGGTCGGTCGGTCCTTCCCGGTTTGTCTGGAGCTGTCTCCTACTGGTGGGGTATGCTGCTTGCTCGGTGCTAGACTGCCTCTCGACTGCCGACTGACTCGACTCCGGACTGACTGCCGCGAGAACCCCGGGTGGGTACTGCCTGTTTAGCGCGATGCCGCCCGGTTTTGTTAGCTCGACCCCTAATGGGGATCGCCGCAATCGCGTCATCGGCTGGCCGATAGATGGGGACCTCATGCGCAGTTTCATGGAATCTATTTGTTGACCAGGTTGGCCTTCCTTAACCGATAAAAGTATCTATTCTAGGTAATATAAGTAATGCTAGCAACGTGGCGCATGAATTAGACAAATCGTTCGAGGGTTACCGCCGCGAATTAAAATATTGCAAGCGCATTGATGTCTCCAAGCCGTTTCACGTGCGCCCATAAGGATAGGTCTTCTTGTCGTAGTAGAATATTCTTTGGTATTATGTACATCTTTGCTGGTCGCCTAGTACATTCTCCTGCGGGACAGTGGTGCATATCCGCTCAGAAACAAGATTTCTAGATAGGTGTACATACCGTCTATATCCAATTGAAAACCAGGTTAATTTTTTTGGGTAGCATACATGCATGAATACCTAACCAAATTCTCGACAATCTCTGAGGTTATAAAAAGTTGAAAGAAATCTAAAGGATGGGTTGCACTGGACACAGTTAGAGGCGTGCAAAATTTAAGATCACCCTTGTTTTTATTGCCTTGAAAATCTCGTACTGCTTGCCATTTGAAAGGCTGAATTGACGGTAATGATTTTGTAGAAGTGGATCCTTCAGTCTGGTTTTGCTGGGAGCTTTTTGTAGTCTGAGGCTGTTGAGTGGTTTCTGCAACTGTGAAGAGATTAGGACTACTTAGAATCGCTACAATATAGCTAAGAAGTTGATCTACAAGATAAAAAATGTCATAATTCCTGTTCGAATGTCTGAACTGTTGTATACACAAAAGATTGGAAGGAAAGAAAAAAGATGAAAAATGACGTCATCACGTTGCCTATGATTATTCTTCTAGTGTCAAAATAATTTAATTTTTTTGGCTTAACAACATATATTATATATTGTAACGGAATATATGTTATTAAATATCAGTCTATTCCGCTCCATTAATTCTACCTATTTATCAATGGTTTTCAATGGTCGGTATAATGATTGGCAGTGACATCTATCTGTGAATGGATATATTTCGCACAATTAACTTTAAGGAGAACAGATACGCAGATTTGTATCTATAATTTATGGATTCGTGCCGGTGCAGATCGCTTGATTGTGGAAATGCCATTTGTTCGGAAACGGGCTTATCTAGTATAGTTGGTAGGTAATTGAAGAACGTAGAGTCTTGTTCAATGCCTGTAATATTAATAGATTGCTACATTTAGCGTATGTTGAATGTTCGCTAGTTTGACGCCGAGTTTCCTACAACGGTTGTCACGTGTTTTAAATTGCCCAATCCGAAGATTGAAAATTAAAATAGGTAGAACGTACAAAATTTTGAAAGGAAGGTCGGGTCATCTTGTGTGCAGACGTTGACGCGGTAAGTGATATTAGTTTCTGATCTCAAAATATTTTATTCATCCCGCGTATTTTTCAATAATCTTTTTATGTTTTAAATACATTAGTAATAATTGTTTCCAATTCATTGACTTATATTTGGCTAAAGCGAGAATTTACCATTTTTATATTACACTTTCGAATAATTGACGATTTTAACGATCTTGGTTTTTATGTTGACCTTTAGGTTTGAATACCGATTTTTTTGGTGAATAATTGCGTATCTTATTGGTCAAATTCGTGTAATTTGATAATGGTTTAATCCAAATTTAAAGAGAACGAAATTATTTCATCGTTTATCGGTCACATATATCATTTTACGTATTTTCATTTAGATTGAACAATATTATTTGGGTAATTCTCAGAGCGGATTTTATATTTTCCTTTAAAGGTTAATAATCGAATTTGTAGTGGAATTTCTCTGGGTTGTTCCTAATAGTAATGTTGGTTATAGTAATTTTTTGCTTTTCAGGCTTATTTCATTAATCTTTCAGTTTATTTGTAACATCAAACTATAATTATTATCACTTATCGTGCCACGTTTGATCAATGATGTACCGGCATTAATTTGCATATGAAAGAGTTTTTAGCACATGTGTGTAAATTTACCTGGTTTATTTGTCTTTATCGTTTACCTAAGTTCCTATCTCAAAGCGAGATAGTAATTATTTTATCTCTATCTTTAATTAATTGAGACGTAATTTACGTCAAATTATTGTGTTTGTGCCAAGGGCCATATTTATAGATTAAGTAAAGAAATTATTATCTGGACTTGTTTAAAGAGAGGTTGTACCTCGTTTTTTCTATTTTTTTTTTATAAAAATCTAGTTATTTTCTATTTGAAGTAGCCGAGAGCCACTGTTTGGACAAGTTTCATAATTATCTTTTAAATTTCTAATTTCAGGCATCATTTCCTTTGAATTTCATATCTCAAAGTAAAGAAAGGAAGTATCTTGAGTAACAGTAATTATTTATAGTGTTGTTTAATCATAGTTATTTACAATTTTTGCTGAACTTTAAATTATAATTTAAGTTCTTATTATATCTACTATAACCAGTAAATTTTCAAGTTTTCAACCTCCTATGTCAAACTGAGGTTCACAGGATACTTTTCTGTATATTTTTTTATTAGCAGTATACACTGGTCTAAGGCGTTTATTATTTTTTTTACATATAAATACCGCTAGATGAAGGAAACCTCTATTGTCCACGTCGCTTGTCAGACCTGTAGAGGGAGAACCATACGCTAATATATTTAAGTCTCGTAACGAATTTTGTTGTGCTACAAAAACACAGTTTTTAGAAATATATTAGATTAAACCAAATGGCGGCTAATTGGTCAAAGTTACACTCCCGTTTAAAGTAGCCCCGTTTCACGGTACGAGTTTTTAGGTATATAAAGAAATATAAAAATGTATAATATTTAATATTATTTTTTAAGTAATTTACTTAGGATAGAAAAACTTATATTTAGTATTACAGTTGTTACAGAAAACATAGGTAGATACATTAATAAAATACATTCAGATTTTAAAAACTAACTTATTATCTAGTTTTTATGTGGTAGTTGATCATAAAAAAGATGGTAATCCTTTTCGATAACTTTCTTTAATGCCTGTACATTTTCAAACTTTCCTTTGTCTATTTTAAGTGGCTCTTTATACAAATAGGGTATATCTACATCCTTATCCATTTCATCTCATCTTCGCGGTAAAACTGTCCACTCATCACTATAATTAAGTTTATACTCCAGATGGATTGTATCTAAGGCATCGAATGTCTGTAACCTGTGGATCACCCTTTTCGAAACCAGGGCGAATAGAATTGTAAAAGGACAAAGTAGAATATTTTTTGATAAAGTCAAAACTAATATAAGTTACATTATATGGTCTAGGTTTCAGTCTAGCACTTTTACACAAAGAAACATACCCAGCCGGAGTGTAAATTTCAGTGTTGCGCAGCTTTCTTTCTATAACGGAATGCATCGAATCACACTTCATCTGGGTATGTCCTTTTACTAAGTAGTTCTGAATAATTGTCATTTTTTTAGAGATACTACAGGATAGGAACATGTTACTTATTGTACAGGTTCGATTCTGGTATGTGCAACCATCGCTGTATATTACCACTTCATACCCCTCAACAGTATCAAGATTCGGAACGAACGAGTTCAATATAGATGCAAGCTCGTTTACAGTTAATGCTCCTTCCCGCTCATGTCATAAAAAGCAGTGACCATCCAGGTTCTTTAAATTAAATATGGTAAAGTTGTGTACAAGCTTAATTTTATAGTACGTTGCCGAAGCATTGGTTAAAGGAGCCATCAGTGTAAAAACATTGTAAAAACCAATTTTCCTTCTTCTTCGTCTTTTAATTTTGCGTCTCTGGTTTCAATTTTCCTCTTCATGTGTGCATTGTAAACTGATTCTTCAATATTTTTAGTTTTTAAACCAATGCAAATATCACATTGGTCTTTCTTCGGTCTAAATAAACTGTAGTTCATATCGGAAAAAGCATTGCTAAATGAAGCATTAGATAACACTGGCACTTTCAAACTATCACATTCTTCCTCATAAAATCGGTATAACTGACTTTTTGATATCCAAATTGGTTCTAAATATTTTTTGTCAGATGAGTATCGACAGTAGTGGGATTCCAAATATGGAAGGCTATACAAAAACTCTCTTAAAAACTAATTTTCTTTCCTCTTTGTGTTATTTTTTTAATAGACTCTTCTTTTGCTCATTAATGCATGTAGGTTGTGGTGTCTCCTGGTTTTCTGTGCCTATAACTATCTCAGTATTATGTACTTCCTCTAGTTGCCCACTTTCACCATCTGTTTCATTTTGTTTTTTTGTCCAGCTTAACACGGACCATTCTATACAAAGCGTATTTAAAATTTGTTTCTTACAAACTTTCATCCTAGAACATCCAGGAGCTTTAAGGTAAAAATATAACGAATTTTGTCTACGAGACACTTGAGATTCAGTTTTCGTTTGTTTTACTGGCTTTAAATCCACTAGGCTTCTAACATATTCTTTTTTCTCTGCCCAAGACTTAGACCAAAAATATTTGAAAATGCATTGTCTTTCTTTTTCTGATATAAAGTTACACTGTAATTTTGATTTTTTTTTTACTTTGAGCACATAAACATGCTGGTTTAAGTTGCCTTGCATTTCTGATTTTGTTGAAAGCCCATTTTCCATCTTTTTTGGTTAGTCCTTTATATTCTTCTCCTTTGCTTCTTTTTATTTTTTGCTTAAAAACGTTCCATTCTTTTTTATCCATGTGTCTTCGTTTTTTCCTTGTCTTCGTTGTAACTTATACAGCTCGGATTACAAACTTCCAAATTATTTTCGACACTTCCACTTTCGTGAGTTCCACTCTCATTCCTCATTTCAGTAGGTGTATTTTCTATACATTCTTCCCAGTTTGGATCGGACATTCCTTCATTATCATCCCCTGTTGATATATTATCATGTTCCACCGTTTGAAAGTTGTTTTCAGTTTCAATCATCTGAATGTTGTTTTTAGAGGCTTCCACAATTTGCTGTGTGTCACCTTTTTCATAAAAGTCATTAAAACACTTCACCGGTTACCTGGCTAAGAAGTGTATTTTCAAGATATTTTGCATACTCAAGTATTTCATCGTCAGATAAAAAACCTTCAGCTGATGGTTTTGTTACTTCGTGAGGTAGCCGTTTCATTTGTCACCATTCCCAATATTTCAGCCGTTCGTGAGGACATTTTGCTAAAAATAAAATAATATCTTAAAAACTGAGAAAAACGCACTTTTAAGGCACTGAAAATTATAAAATAATATAACTGATATGCCGAATGTTTATTGAAAGTAATTATGACAAAAAGCGTTGAGCGTTTTAGAGTGACGTTTCCTTGAGAAGAAGCATCTACTTGAATTAATTTGGACAGTCCGCCTCCAGCTTTTTGGCACAGATATTCTCATTGAATATTAAAAGTAACAGGAATTATAACATTTTATACTTTTTAGTACAGTAAAGGCGGTTTTTCATAATTTCCTAAAATGATTTATTTTTTACTCAAGTTGTTACGGGTGGAAATTCTTCTATTTATAAAGGTCATTTTAGGAAGGAATATCGATTGGTCAATCATCTCTATTGTCTTTTCTCGATAAGTTCGTACCTGTCTAGGTTTCTGGCAAGCAGTATTTTAATTGACATTTAAGGATTTTTAGTTGAATGTCAGCCGATAGTTTGGACGTGTTTACAGATTTGTTTCTGCTATTTGATCCAGTAGGAGGAGAGAAACAGAAGAAAACTGTTGTTGTTGTTGATTTTGTAAGGCTTTTGTTTATTCATTAGCCAAAGAAAATTCCTTGGGTTGAGAGGTAGTCCTCGAGTAGTATTTTATTTCATAAATGAAGAGACTCTCGATGGAAGGTCAGTTGCGTGTGAAAAAAATTCTAGCAACCGCCGTAATGGCAATATAGGCCGTTGATCCTTTCAAGGTACCCAGGAAGGTTTTGGTAAACCCCTAGTTATGGGTAAGCTGTTTTAAAGTTGTTTTGAATTAGAATTTCAAGTAGATTTTTGGGGCCGAGTTTTGGCACTTTTGTAAATTTCATGTTTTTTATTTATTTATTTATTTTTTTTTATTTTTTATTTATTTATTTATTTATTTATTTATTTATTTATTTATTTATTTATTTATTTACACCTTTAATCACATTACAAATAAATAAATCAATAGCCTAATTTATATTCTAACACAGCAATAATAATTAATGTGAGTGCACGATGGACATTAAGTCTGTGTGTGCACTCAGTAAACATTGTTTATATATCACGGTAATAAGCAAAGTTTACTAAAAAAAATCACAATAAGTACAACAAAAAAAAAATCTAACCCAAAATGATTACAATTAAGTAATCAGAGACAAGACAGAGAAAAACCAAAAACAAAACATTCCTTGGACAACCAATGTCTATAAAAACCCAATAATTTCTTTTATTCTATTTGAATTATTTATAATCCATATATTTAAGTATCTTTTAATACTTTTAAATGGATTATTTTTCAACTGCTCTGGCAATATATTTAATATTCTAGGAGCCACATATGAAATGCATCTTTGGGTGCCACTATAGTGCATTCTAGGCAGTTCTAGGTTACGGTCAACATTAGCTCTAGGCATAATTCCGTGACTTATGTAATTCTGAAATATATTCCTACTGAGAGAAAATCTTAAAATGTTCTTTATATATACCTGAGTAAGTGTGAATACTCCTGATTGCTCAAATAATAAATTAGAAGGAAAACGTTTCTTCTTAAACATAATAATTTTTAGAATATATTTTTGTGCAATGACAATGTTGTGTAAGACATTTTTATGAGCCGAACCCCAACAAAGTATGCCATAATTCAAACAAGACTCCGCCAGAGATTTATACACATTCAAGATCAAGTCTCTATTAAGTATATTGCGTAATTCATAAAACTTAAAAATTAGTTTTCTTATTTTAGTCTTTACATAATCAGAATGCACATCCCATTTTAAAAATTGGTCAAAGAAAACGCCCAAATATTTAGTGTGCTCTACAGACTCAATAAAGCCAGAACAGTTGCAATCATCAGTGATGCCACAACCAAATGAGTGAACTCTCAAAATGTGTTTATTAGGCAGCCCCCGTCTACTCATTGAAAAACACATAAAGTTTGTCTTCTTAACATTCAGAGTCAATGAATTCAAGTCCAACCAGACCTGAGCACAAGTAATTGCCCTCTCGGCTCTCCCAAGGGCGTCATCCCAACTTGTTCCTCTACACAGGAAAACAGTATCATCAGCAAAACATACCGTTTTTACATCCGGAACTGACCTCGACAGATTATTAATATAAATGGAGAACAAAATGGGACCAAGTACTGTACCCTGTGGTACCCCATATGCCACCTCAATATCAGAACTATAAATTGAATTTAAATTGACTTTATGAGATCTGTCCATAAGATACGATGCAAAAAGTTGATGTACCTTTCCCCTTATCCCAATACCGTTTAGTTTGTTTAGCAGAATCCGGTGATCCACCGTGTCGAACGCCTTTGAGAGGTCCAAGAAAACCGCCAAAGATTTATAATTGTTATTAAAACACTCGACAACAAAATTTGTAACTTCATGCAAAGCACTATCTGTACCCATCCCCTCTCGAAATCCACATTGTGAATCCGACATTATATTATTTTCAGTTAAAAAGTTACATAATCTCTTTTTTATACATTTCTCGATAATTTTACATATAGGACTAGTAAGTGCAATTGGACGATAATTGTTGATATCAGATTTTTCGCCACTTTTATGCAAAGGTATAATTAGAGCTGTTTTAAATATATCAGGAAAAATATAAGATTCACAATATGGACCATGGGCAAGACCAACAGCGAATAGTTTGATTTTACAATTAAGTTTGATATGCAGAAATCGTCTGCAGTAGAGGCATTCTTAAGTGAATTTATAGCGTGAACAATTTCTTCCTCATTAACAGGATAAAGAAACATAGAATTAGGCAATTGATCCTCATTTTCCAAAAAGGCCGGTACAATACTGGGTTTACTTATCTTAGCAGCCAAATTGGCTCCTATGTTATGTTGTTGTTATGGATTAATTTACGCTTTTAGGGTTTTTGGAGCTGATTTTTAGTAGCTAAATTGTACAGCGGAATTGCGGTAGCGCTTTGGTGCGGGGTTCTATGGCTGTTTCCCTGTAGGGTAGGAAGAGCCACTATTACCTGGAACCTGTTTAATCTGGACTGTTTGACATACAGGGAAGGTTGATGGCCAATTCTCGGATATAACTTACAGGAGTTCATTACTCAAGATAAGTCTAATTTTATACATACTATCACGTTAGACAGCACTATTGTGCCAGAAATATTTACTAATGCAGAGACTTTTAAATTTAAACAGAATTTAGTACCCAAACAGTTTCCTAAAACGCTTTATTAATTTCTTTAGTAAGTAATAGCACAAATCATAATCCACAAGAGTATATATATTAAATATCTTTTGTGAAGTGTTACTACGCCGGCTTAGAAACATTATTTACTTCTTACGGGTGCTAGATTTATGGATAATCTCTAGTACATATTATATCCGAGGAAGTTTATTTATTTTATTACCTTTTTTCTTTAATTTAGCTTGGACAATAGATCATAATATTGCTTTTTGAGGAATAAGTTCTCTGGTTGAAACTTGCAACTCGGGCTTTTGGAAAGGCTATACTAACCGAGTTAAATTAACTTAGTACAGTCTATGTGATAAATTCGGTATTTCTATCACCGTCTAGGTTGCAGGTTGCACCAGAGCGTTTCGGAGAAGTGAACTTTCAAAATTTTATAACCTTTTATTCGACACCTCTCAAATTTTAAATTAGACTGACAGGTTGACAAGAGGTTGGAATTTTGTGTATTGTTATAAACCTTTTCGCTGGACACCTTTAAAACTTTCGATTTAGGCTATCAGGTTGACAAGAGGGTGTGTCTAGTAGTCAATAACTGTAAATAGTAATTTACTTAATAGGCTAGAGGAGCTTGCTCTATTTTCCTATTTTAAAATAAAGTATTGGCCTCACATGCCTGGTATTATTTAGGGTGAATTTGAGACTGTAGATTTTGAATGGTAACTGAGCCGGTAGCGTAGACCTCGTCAGGTAATTATTTACTTAATTTGAAATTTGAATTTGAACTTAGTTTCTTTTATTTCCAAGTTTTTTTACTGTGTCCGAATAAACCTCGATAGGGCTTGCCAACAAAAGTAAACTTGGTGGCGTCTAACCCCGACTTGGACTATTACTTATTTTGATTTAATTCCATATTCAGGTACAACAATACGGAACAAGTAGGAAAAGATAAGTTCGAAACACGGGGACCCACGTGAAACACAGTGATCGGCCATGATGACACACTGACTCAAGGTAATTGTACCAGTGGTCGCAACATTAAGAAAAGTCCATAATATATATGGTGTTATATTAAAATTATAAGATATATTGCTTTTGATAATAAAGGCACTTGTTAACAGATATATCGGATTCACTATTCCAGGTTATATTTTTCAGTTTCTATATGCCAAATTATGTATATTAATTGTTTAAAAGAAAAATGCACATTGTCCCAGTATTCGTGTCACCCCTTAAATGCAATTGTCCCAGTTATCGTCAGTATCGTGTCCGAGTATTCGTCATATTAAAAAAAATAATGGGACAAAATGAACAACTGTATTTTTTGACACTTTTGTTTGCTCCAGCGCATTTTTCGTGCACCCAGCCCTTACATTTCATGCACTGGATCATGTCCTCTTTGCAGTCTTCTTCGCATATTTTACAATACCAATTCTCTTGCGAGTGCAGATCGATTTTTGTTTTTTTTTAAACCCTTTGTTCTTCTTCTCTCTTTTTTGTTTCTGCATTAGCTTGTCTCTTCTTGATCCTCTCTTCTTTTTATCTTTGTGCCTTGGCTTTTGCTTCCTCCTTCTTACGATAATACTCTAGCCACTGAATTGATGTAGCAACCGACGGTATTTTAACTTTTTTAACAGCTTTAGAAGTTTTGGAATATACAGGCCAGAAAAGCGTAGATTTAAAAGGACTTGGAACTAGGATAGAACATTGCGTACTTTCTATCTCTGAGATATTTTTATTCTGACCCTCATCCAAAATCTTGTTGGCATCTTTCACGGTTGTAGTCCTATAAAAGATTGAGAGTAGTCACAGCAGCATTGAAATGTCTCTTCACGTTGCTCGCTACCTTGCTTATAAGAGTCCACCCTAACCTAGAGAGTTATTTTTGGAAACTGTTCGTGTCAATGAAGAAGGTCGCTACGAGATTAGGCTTCCATGGGTGGATGGGCACCCCCTCTCCCTTCCAATTACAGTTTGGCTCAAAAAAGGTTAAAGTAGAATATTTCAAAGTTAAAACGAGATGGCCTTTTCGATTAATGTGACCAAATTTTTAAAGAATGGGAGTCGGAAAAAATCATTGAACGGGTTGACGCACCAGTGTCTGTCGATAAAGGTCACTACCTTCCACACCGAGTAGTAGTCAAGGAAAGTAGTGCCACCACCAAGTTGAGACCTGTGTTCGATGCGTCTGCCCATGAGAGAGATAAGCCGTCACTTAATCATTGCCTCGAAAAGGGTTTAAATCTGGTTGAGTTAATACCATCGCTGCTTCTAAGGTTTCGAGAGTACAGAGTAGGAGTGGTTTCCGACATACGTAAAGCGTTTTTACAGATCAGCGTGCATAAAAATGGGGTCGAGATTTTCTACAGTTTCTGTGGGAGGATGACCAGGGTAATGAAGTTGTGTATCGATTCAGACGAGTTGTTTTTGGGGTAAATAGCAGTCCATTCCTGTTAGGGGTGACGATCGAGTACCACCTTGAGCGAGCACTTAAAAAATGCGATGACAGCAGTGTTTATTCTCGAAACACCATTGAAAAATTACGTCGCAGCTTTTATGTGGACAATTGCGTCACGAGTGTACGAGATGAAGTCATATTGGCAACATTTGTTCGGGAGTCTGTGGCAGTCATGGCAGAAGGGCAGTTTGATCTGAGAGGGTGGGAGCACTCGCGCATTGGTGACTCAGATAGGGATGCAGTGCCTAGCCCTGTGCTGGGTTTAAATTGGCACCCACAGAGGGATGTCTTGACCCTTAGTCATGGATTTTTGGATACTGATGTTGAGGGTTTAGTAGTTACCAAGAGAGAGATGCTGTCAGTAACTCAGAAGGTGTTTGACCCTATTGGTTTCACGTCGGCCACTGTTTTGGTTCCCAAATTAATGTTGCAAAAACTGTGGGCAAAACAGATA
>MU194571.1:0-14472 GCA_016904865.1 Pissodes strobi | reverse complement strand
ATTTAATTAATATTGGCAAATAGTACACGGTATTTCAGAGTATTTCTATTTTAAATATATGATACATGAAGTATGTGAAAATAAACTCTAGTGGAAATAACTATATTGTTCGAGTATAAAATAGTTTGATCATAGTATATTGTACTTATATGCAGTGTTAGCTAATAAATAAAACTCTTTCTTTGATTAGTTAATTCATTTATTACGATTTAAAAATACACAGTGCCTATCCAATAAACTGCAAGCAAACACAATATATAGGTAAAAACGTCACCAAAATTTAATAGGGCCAGGCTTTTAAATAGAATTTTCTTTCTTCACTATAAAAAACAACCTATGGTTAAAGGCAATGTTGAATATGAAAACCCACGATAAATACTTAAAAAGCAATAATTCCGTTCTAAAAGCGAGTCTCTGCCAAAGCTTGCCTACATATTTTTCCTGTAATTGAACATTGTCTACTATATAATATTGTTGTCATTGCTGTAAACGGCCAATAAACAAAAGTTGTTCCAAAATAAAGAACTAGAAGTCCAACTGGTGCAGTTGGAAACTATGGGATTATTTGCTGCTTACCTCGTATTGCATAAAGGAGTACCAAATCTCAGCTAGCGAAGACCAAAATACAGAAAGGATATAAAAATGTATGGGAAATTTACTTTCATATCATTATCATATTCATTTTCTAAGCCAATAAATAAAACATACGCAAAGTAAGAACATATATTTATTTTTTAAGACAGAAACATTAAAAATCAATACTGACAAAAAAAAATTATTTGTAGACAGAAAAATAAACCAGTTCAAGACTTTAATATTACTATAAGTATGAAGTGAATATTGAAGAAGTACAGCAAATAAAATATTTAGAACTAATAATTGATAACAACTTAAGCTGGTCTGGACATATTGGGTATATTATATCTAAAACATTACCAATGCTACCTATGATATACAAATGCAGAAATTATCTGTCTTTAAAACCAAACACAATATTTATGATACCGTCTTCCTTTTACATCTTAGATATTTATTACCAATTTGGGAAACTTGCTGTAAGTCTAATCTTAAATTATAGTGTATTTGTAAAACAACTTAAGTCGTATCTAAATATTAGTTAGACTCTCTCTGACACAAAAGTTGTAATTAGTATTCTCGAGGCCAGAGCTTTAGAGCACTGATTAGAGAATTATGTATTTATTGTATATTGAGTTGCATTAAATAAATGTTTTCCAATTATTTAAATTAAATCTAATAAAAAAAACCATTTATTTTACACTAAACTTACTTTATAATGAAAAGCAAAACAAAAAAAAAACTAAGAATACCTATCTAAAATTTGTTACTCGAGAGCACTGGAGTTTGCAAATTTACCATTCCGCAGATAATTAACATAATGTCATCAAAAACTTGTATTAAACTATTCGGCAAGGGAGTATTTAAAATAAAGATTCGCATTGTTTGATTGACTCTTTCGATATGTACCCTGGCTTTTGAAATTAAAATATTTTCCTTTGATTCGTCCTCTGTAAATTGCTTCTTTTTTTATACATCTTTTCTTCAACTCCTGCTGCATTTGTTAGTTTAACTTTAATACCACTATGTTGGCTCGGGAAATAGTGGAAATGAATGTTTTTGTCCTTTCCTTTTCTGGAATGGCGAATGCCAATCGTAAACACAACAATTTGTTTTATGCTTCGTTTTCGAGCCAGAAGCCATTGTTTTATGTTTGTAGTCACAAAGATATACCCTTTTCCCTCCAGTAAACGTCCAAAAGCAACTATAAAATGAAAAACACGAATACACCAGTCTATAAATGCTTTGAAAGATACGATCTCGACGAAAACCGCATGTAAAATGGCCAAATGCCCGTCGATGATTACTCGCTTTCTAGGTTCAAATTTTTTCCGCATAGAGGGCGCATTGATTTCTGGAGTTGCCAATAGTAAAATTAGGTTTACAAACCGCAGGTGCTGCGCTCTTAAGAACGGAACCTGAAGTACATTACCGTTTCGGCTCGCTGGGCGTCTATTCCCTGTGAATTGTCTTTGCTGCCACCTACGACTTGTCCATGATATGTTATAGAAAGACATATATTGGTCGAATCGGTCAACAGCACCCATGGACTTGTTGTAGTCTGCTATTGGTATTGGACAAGTTAAGGCTTCCTTTTCCCCTTTTTTGTTAGTTCGGGTAATATCAATCTTAATACTGGGATAATGAAATGAACTGATAACAATTACACTTTTTTCCCGCTATCTTTCCATTTGGTATAACTATCATTTCCAGATGATGCAAAATCTGAATCCCCAGGTTTCATGGTTTTGTCTGCTTTCATTGATCTGTCGGGTAATTCTTCCGATTTGATCGGAATGCAAAAGTTGTGCTCTCTAGTAACGTTTTCACAAGATTAAAGGTACTAAAGTAATTATAAAAAAAATACAATATCCCTTTTTTTGGGTAATTTCTGACCAGCTGTAGCACTACCCGTTCTCCTATTGTACTACCTTCTTCTGGCTCATTTGATTTTCCTTCATAGACACTAAATTGCAGCATAAAACCTGAACGCGAATCCGCAATAACCCAAACTTTGAAGCCGCGCTTGATGGGCTTCATCGGCATATATTGTTTTAATGAGTCTACCTTTAAAACCGACCATACTTTCATGGACAGCCCTGTTCCTGGATGGATTGAACCACTCATAGAATTTTCTATTCAAATGGTTAATAAGAGGGCTAACTTTGTACAATTTGTCAAAATTTGGGGTATTTCTTTAGGGCATAGTAGCATTGTCATTTATATGCAAGAATCGAAGTAGTTTCAGAAATCGTTTCAATGTCATAATACTCGCAATTCTTTCCACTCTAAAATTGCCATTTGTCGACCAGTACTTTTTCATAGAAGGTAGGGAATGGAACCCCATTATTACTAAAATTCCAAACAATGCGTTGAGTTCAGAAACATCCATATTTAGTTGAACTCCCATCTGAGAGGCGTATTTATTACTTTCAGTAACAATATGGCTCATAATATCATCCGTCATGAACACGTGAAAAATACTCGATGGACTTTCAAGATTCACCTCGAATGTTGGTCCAAAAGGTTGAAAAAATGTGTAGGCGTTGAATGCAGATGGTGTGCGATCACCCTTCTTGAAAGTCTCGTCTGCATTCGAACTCGTTGGTAGTTCTTCATCGTCATCGTCAGAAGTCATCTGCTCATCAAGAATGGATTTTGTTGGTAAGGCTGGTCCTAATTCAAAATTAGGATCAGCAATGGAATCGTCACTATCAAAATCTTGAAAATCGTCTTCCATATCTGCAGTAACTGGTATCTGTTGATTTAGTCGGGAATCTGATGGTCTGCTAACTAAAGATAAACATTTGGAGGTTGATGGGATAGGAGAAATCATCGGAGTGAGGGGTAATAAAGAGCGCCTGCTAACTGAACCATCTTTGTCTGGATCAGAATCTTGATATGTTGATGGTGTAGGAACGATTACCGGAGTTAGTGGCAATATAGATGAAGATGATCTATTAGAAGACCAGTAGTGTTACAGAAGGTACTAAATGCCGCGCCATCTTCTGCGTCACTATCTCCCTTGTATTCTGAGTCTACAGCTTTATCATGTGGAAACTCCGCCAGCAAGGAGAACGCATCATCAGAAGATAGTTTTTCCAAATCCAATAGGGAATTAGCCATTCTCTGAAACAGCGTAGAAAACGATGTGACCAACCTTAATTCCCGATACCTTGTATGTACAGGGTGTCCCGCTATAAATTGATCCCCCTTTTAACTTTTTTATATAGAGCTGTAGAAAAAAAATGTTAAAATGCGAAAGTTGTGGGGTACAAATGAAAATTTTTATTCAAATAATTTTCATGTATACAGGGCGATTCAGAAAAGCGTAACAAACAAGAATATACTTTTTCTTATGGAATGCCCTATATATTATTACATTTTTGGATACTACTAACAATTTTAAGTATTTCCGATTAGAGGTGTTATGGTCTATTTTCAATTATTGTTTTTAAATTATGCACGTTTGAAAACTGACATTCAAGGCAGTTTGAAGGCTTATAAAAACCTAACGGTCTGACTTGGAGCAAAATAACTTTCACATTCCCATCTTGCTTTTTATTAAGCTATATGATGATGTCACTTACAGGGTGAATATGTTTCGAAGTCCTAAGATTCGTTTATTTTTATTCTCCCTGTAAGTGACATCATCATATAGCCTATTAAAAAGTACGATGGGAATGTGAAAGTTATTTTGCTCCAAGTCAGATCGTTAGGTTTTTATAAGCCTTCAAAGTGCCTAGAATGCATGATTTAAAAACAATTGAAAACAAACACCTCTAATCGAAAATACTTAAAATTGTTAGTAGTATCTAAAAATGTAATAATATATAGGGCGTTCCATAAGAAAAAAGTATATTCTTGTTTGCTACGCTTTTCTAAATCACCCTGTATACATGAAAAATATTTAAATAAAAATTTTCATTTGTACCCCACAACTTTCTTATTTAATATTTTTTTCTACAGCTCCATATAAAAAAGTTAAAAGGGGGGTCAATTTTTAGCGGGACACCCTGTACATATAAAGGCTGATTTGTTAATATTAAGAGTGCAGCAAATCCGGAAAATACCCTAAAGTTATTTGCCGTTCCAGAAAATCCAGCATTCAGTTGCCATATTTGTATCAAAAGTTAACCAAACCAACGAAATCCAATTGACAGACCCTTGTATAACAATTCTTTATTAGAAAAATAGGTGAAAAAATTTTTTTTTGTCGAAAAACATCCAACCAAAAATCTTGAGTAGTATAAAACGAATCTGTAGTATAATACATGAAATGGTAGACTCGATTTCAGTTGGAGTTCGGGTATTATCAAAATATTATCTGAGCCGTTGATATATTAGGTGAAATAAAAAATTTACCATTTGGTAATTATAGTTCTGAGGTGCAAAAAAAATTATAACTATCTTATACTGAGGAAAAATAGTACCAGAAAAATTTTGTATACATAACCTATAATTTCTAAAAAAAATTAATTGCCTTTTATAACACATTCAAAGAAAATAGTCATAATCGTAAAGTATCGATGGTTAGTTAAGTGACCACTTTTTGAGGATACGTCATGCAAAGCGGAAGGTGGTTAACTGAGTGCATTTGCGGCCTTTGCGGGCATTTAGATATGATGCAATAGCTATTATTAACAGCAGAAGCACGTGGCGTGATTCAAATATTTGGCGCCATATTTGATCACGAGGGTGGTCACTATAATGACTGCGACTTAAAGGGTTAAGATGCTAGACCTCTAGTTCGGCGGCCCGGGTTCGATTCCCGTCGCGTCGGTGTTTTTGTTATTTTTTAATATTATGTTTGTAAAAAAAATTTTTTCTTCATTTTGGGTATGCCTTGGGTTAGTTTTTGTTGGTTGCGCCACGCTCCGTAGCGATTATCTACTCTCAGGTATTTATTTTGAGTACCAGTCGCCCACTATTGCGTCTACTGTCTAGGGAACTTTTTTTCGTAATTTTTTGTTAGTTTGGGTTAGCCCTGGGTTAGTTTTGGTTAGCACTTGGTTAGTTCTTGTTGATTGAGCCCCCGTCGCGAGCGAAGCGAGCGGAGGGCCATGCAAAGCCATAATAGTGCTCACAAGTTGCACACACGGTATAGCGATCGGAGTGCGTCGGTGCGCATTACGTTTCCTAGACTGTATCTGCAACCGGTTGCACACACGGGTAAAAATGCATTTAGCTAGAGCGCCGAACACTAGCGCATGGTAGATTTAGACTATATGTGGTTACGGGCGGAGGCCGTCCCGTCGGACTCTCAGCGTTTCGATCGTCGCCGTCGTAGAATCGATTTCGCTACACAATGCATTCTGCGGCCAGTGGGACTCAAAAATATGTAAATTCGCAAATTATAGTTAGTTTATGTTAAATTGTATGTATGGAAGGATATTTTATTTTTCTATTTATTTTCGCAGGCAGTGCGCGCGCACGGGCGCACTTATTGAGAAATCGCCCCTGCCAAAGACAAGGATTAAAGCCCCTTTGATAACATATCATTCTCAGAGCTTATTTTTTATTCTTTGTCATAGCATGGCATATATATGGATAAGTATTTGTTCCCCTAATTTTGGTATATTTTGTAATTTCTTGAGCCAACCAATCTCATTTTTTATTTGCTAAATGGTCTACGAAAGAGAACTGAAAACTAGATGAGATAAGACCCAAGGTATTAAACACACTAATTTTTGACAACTATTGATATGATAATAATCTTGCTAAAAAAGTAATATATTTTCTTTATATGTACATATATCCTGTCGATAATTAACAAAATACGCCTCTAAATGGCAACTTACCTTGCAGCAACAATTCGAGATTTATAATTATATTAATATCCTTTGATACCCATTACATCATGCAACATGGCAGAGTAACGTCCTACAGGAGGTGTTACCCTGAGTAATAGTTAATATGTTATTTTGAATCATTTACCGTATATATTTTTTGAACGGTAGGCTGTGTTTACTGCTGGGAATAATGCGACAGTAAGTAATTTACTTACCGTTTAGCTGAATGGTAAGTAAATTTTGTATAATATGCCACGCGTAGTTGACAATAACGTAACATTAAAAAATATAATCACACACGTATCCATAACAACAAATTCAAAACATTGTAAGTTTGCTATAGCTACAAAAAAAGTGCGCAAATTAAACATGCTCAAGAAATTTGCTTTATTTAATGTCTGCTTATAACGGTCGTACAAAAAGTGGTATATACATCTCGAACAGTAAGGAGTTTACTGATCGTCTCCAATATAACCCATCTAACTCAAACTAACCCAAACATTCTCTTACTGTTCCTGATACTTAATAGACTATAAGTATACCAAATATCGAAGAAAAAAATATTTCGGTGCCGTCGAACTCCTACCTCAGAACCTATCAGCGTTCCATCAAGAACTTTTGCATATTCCGCTGTTAGGCCAAGCGACAGGGGGTTTCTATTTGCAAAAGGTCGAACAGAAATAAAATTTTGTGGGATGGTAGAGATAGGTCCCCTGACAGTACATCTAAGTTTGCGACCTCGGGGGGGGTGCCGCTCGAGGGGTGGGGGATGAAAACTGTGCTTCGCGGCGCTTGGAGGAAAATAGCACCGTTGGAGTAGGTGCTATAAAAAAAAGTTCAAATAAAATATGTTGAAAACAAAATTACGCATGACTTTGGTTTTATGCACTTTTTCGCTCCGACCAATATTTTTTGCTCTACGGCGCGCCAAACCTGGGGGGTAGTTTGCAAATTTTAACAAAATCAGAGTTTAATCGCGGATTGAAACAAATATGGCTACCAAACAATTCTGGTATATTCTTTTTCTGTAAGAGTAAGGTTTTCTAAGTAAACTGATGCTTGATTCGTTAAATTTGACCTTATATTATAAAAGATGTGATTTTTTGAAGTGCGCCCTTACATACCTGGATATGGGCATTTTTCATCTATCATGATGTACGGTCGATATTTTCTTAGCATTGCTGACCTACAATAACTTTTTTTATTTTAGTGCAAACATAATACAAGAAAATATAATTTTCAACTCGTTTCCACACCACACTTGAGGTAGAGCTGATCGGCGCGTTTTTTTTTTAATGTGGTATCCCCAAGAGGCCTATTTCATGGTCGATATCGGAGTTTTATGACATTAAATTGAGTCCTCATCGTCCTCTGTTGGATCGGAAACGTTTTCGGCATCTTCTGCGATGTCTTCCTCCAGCAAAATGTGGTTACTAATGTTTTCGCAGGACGTCCCAGTACAGTAGAAACACAAATCCGAACATTTCAATCCTGCTTTACGGCAACCACAAGCAGGACCACAACCTTTCTGACATCTACAGGAGATAGTCTTAAGCAGAACCTCTGGAGCTGGTTCCTTTAAGATGCGTATAGCGTCTAGTCCTGTTGCGGTTTTCGCCATCCATGATCTTCTGGAGTTTTGTGGACTCCCCGCCAGTTTTGAACTTGACAATAGGTTCGTAAAGAATAATGATAGCACGCATCGGATGTTGGTGGCAGTGACGCAAGATTAAAGGAGTTTTTTGAGTTGGCCCGTACAAAGTTGGTATACCGCAGAGAATCTAATGTGAGATGTTTGCTATCTGCACCATACTGCCGCAGCATAAACAGTTCGCCAGCGGCTGCTACTTTCGTGAGTTCTGCATTGGGGTCATCAAATACCTCAATCGTCTCGGTTATTGTAGGATTTTTTTCCAAAGTTTTAAGGAATCGAATCTTGCCTTGATTGAATAACGCCGATGTGGGGTCACAACCACTAAAGGCATGTACAAATAAGAGACATTTCGCAATAGATTCATTATATTGGAAGCTCTGGGTGAATAGAACACATCCTCCTTATTGCCTCTACCCGGCTTACGAAAGTAAACATTGGGGATTTCTCTGGCTTTAGCAGTCAATAGCTCAAGTAAATCTACGTCTGCGCCAATAATGCAAACGGAGGAAAAAGAGGAAGCAAGTTCGATAGCAGTCTGCATAATTAATGTATCTGCGTCTTCGACCGCCTGCTTAAAAGTGTAATTCTCTGCTTTCAACTTTATCTGCAGCATTTGAAGCGTCTTTTGTTAAACCTGTTCGATAAAAAATTTTCTTGCGACACAGTTGGAATCATGAATTCATCGAATATTACATTCGTGCTGCTTTGCTGCTTTGAACGGCGGTTTCTTTCAGTAGATTTCGTTCCTGCTTCTGTCCCACTTTCGGGATATCCATCAAAAATAACACTAGTATTCGGCCCATAATGCCTTGTAATGTAATGGACGTAATTTGCACAAATGATTGCAAATGAATTTTGGCGGCCCCACAGAACACGATGGAGCAAGAAGCCACCGTCAACAACATGCATGGTCGTGTCAACATTTATGACTGGTGTTACGGGCACATAAGCTTTGTACAGTGAAGATTTTACCCCTTTGCGCATACCTTAATTTTTAATTAAAGTTTGGTCATAATGGAGTTTTTATTTTTTATTTTATGAGTTTTTAAGTTTCACAATTTTAAGTTTCAATTAAAGTTTGGTCATTATGCAGTTTTTATTTTATAAGTTTTAACTGTAAATTATTTAGTAAATATAACAATAGACAATTTTCGAGTACTATTTTACAAATAATAAAAAAATATCGCCCGTAGATCATGATAGATGAAAAATGCCCATATCAGAGTATGTAAGGGCGCACTTTAAAAAATCATATTCTTTATAATATAAGGTCAAATTTAACGAATCAAGCATCAGTTTACTTAGAAAACCTTACTCTTACAGAAAAAAAATATACCAGAATTGTTTGGTAGCCATATTTGTTTCAATTCGCGATTAAAATCTGATTTTGTTAAAATTTGCAAAGTACCCCCCAAGTTTGGCGCGCCGTAGAGCAAAAACAATTGGTCGGAGCGAAAAAGTGCATAAAACCAAAGTTGTGCGTAATTTTGTTTTCTACATGTTTTATTTCAACTTTTTTTTTATAGCACCTACTCCAACGGTGCTATTTTCCTCCAAGCGCCGCGAAGCAGAGTTTTCATCCCCCCACCCCTCGAGCGGCACCCCCCGAGGTCGAAAACTTAGATGTACTATCAGGGGACCTATCTCTACCATCCCACAAAATTCCATTTCTGTTCGACCTTTTGCAAACAGAACCCCATATGTTGTACCCAGCGCTTGGCCTATGTCGATTTCATTCACGAATACATTAAATTGAGGCAAACATGTTATAGTCAGAGTGAGTCGTTGCATTGACGGTATTATTTACGTGTAGGTTAGATATAGATATGAAATAACGTTTGAAAGATATCGTTCACGTTAATCGTTTTTATTTTTTCCGTGGATTTAATGATATTTTAAAAAAATACTTGGTGTGCACTAATGACTGAAAATCTAGTGAGGCGCTGTT
The DNA here is from genome assembly GCA_016904865.1 of Pissodes strobi. Lineage (NCBI taxonomy): Eukaryota > Metazoa > Arthropoda > Insecta > Coleoptera > Curculionidae > Pissodes > Pissodes strobi. The sequence continues at coordinate 4,502 of MU194571.1, read as the reverse complement.
GCTAAAGATATTATCAATTTGGTTTCTAACGCCTCCCATACGAGCCTCTATTTCGTATTTCCGCACATTTGGAATTTACTGCTACCAATTAATAAACTTGTTGGTTTTTAACAGGACGTTTCTCTTAAACGGATTATGCAGTTGATTTAGTATCACGTTAATAGTATTTATTAAGGGCTTTAGATTACTTGAGCAAAAGTATATCACTGTATCATGTGCAAACAAACGAACTGAGTATGTTCTCACTATTAAACCAATGCCATTTACATATACTTAGCAGGAAAAGCAAATGATTAACAGTACTTCCCTGAAAAACGTCGTTATTGTGAAATACTATACTAGATATTTTATTATTAACTCTGATTAACTGTTTTCTGTTATTAATATATTTCATAATATATCAGCACAATGCCTATTCAACTATAGCATATGATCTTAATTTTTGTATTGGTATTTGTCTGTCTAGTGTTTCACAAACATAAATCAAGGAAAACTGCTATAACATAATAATTATCATTTAAAAGATATTTTCAATCATACCTAATGTTTTGAATAGCAGTTTCACAACTGGTTTGTTATTAAAATATCATTACTTCCAACAAATTCTACTAATTGATTACCTATATACCCTTTTTTCCAATATTTTTCAATTGTTACTAACATATTGTTATGTTTTTCCGTGGGTTCTGATAAAATCACAACTTTTACTATTTGAAAATAATATTCTCGTTATTCTTTACCACTGTACAATTAAACACACTAAACTACTCTTATAACTTTACAACTAATAGATCTTTACAATTCAACACTCAATGATTAACTAACTACACGCGTTATGCGCGCTATTTATATCCAGTCTAAAATATATCGCGAACATTCCGGACGAAGCGAGGCCTCTATTATTCTCGACCAAGGCTGCACGCATTGGGAAAATACCACAGCTACCGAATCTTCTCGAACGGCGATGACTCACGGAAAGAGCGTAAATGCGACAGGGTTAGTTTATAGGGTAGCACAAAAACATTGGGATGGTCGCTATTCGTGACATTGCTTCCCTCTTAAACCTGATCGCCCCTGATCAGCTACTTCATGTCCGTGATGTGCTTTGAGCCTGTCGAGGTGGACAACTTTCAGTTTGCTTCTGGGGCTACGTTGAATTCTATACACCACGGCATTAACTCTTTTGATGACTGTATAGTGCCCTTCCCATACTGGCATTAGCTTGGGGGATCTTCCTTCCTTCCTTTGTAGATTATATAACTAGAATTTATTGTTCATCTGAAGACGTTCAAATGGTAGTCCCACATTATTGTTTCATCTTTCCCCTAGATCTTGTTTTGGGTCCTTTACTTGCGGCACAGGTTGAACACTCCCGGAACCAAGATTTCACATCCTGGCAGTAGTTGACCCAGGAAAATCTCTCGCGGATCTTGTCAATCGTTTTGTTCACTCCGAGATGAGCACCGTTCCGTTATGAACTTCTTCCAGGACTTTCGATACCCTCTTGCTTGGTACTACTAACGGCGTCTTCACTTTTCCATCGGCGCATTCCCAGGCGCGTTTAAGAAGCCCATTTTCAACTACCAGGGAGCCCCACTGAGCCCATAGAGCTTTAAAAGTAAACCCCTTAGTTGAAATATCTCTCCAGTTTGGTCTTGGCTGACGTTCTTCCTTAGCTTTTACCAGTAGTGCTATTTCACTATCCTCAAGCTGATCTTTTTTTTAGTTACTGTGTGGTCCACTGCTGATCAACCTTAAACTTGATTCGCCTAATGGGAGTGAGTCCTTCTCGTTGGTCTATTCTTTGGCAATGTTTATAATTATCCTCGCACGGTCTTCTGGCTAAAGCACCTGCATTATTATGCAATCTTCCTGCTCTTTACTTAATCTTAAAGCGTCTCTGGATGGAGATCTAGACCGTAGTTGTACTCGATAGTCTCTCTTGAAATGCCCAGTCCTGCCACATCTATAGCACTGATTTGAAACATTTCGGTTACGTGGCCTATCTTCTAGTAGCTCCCGGAATCTTTGTATTTCACAGTCTCCTTTGAAATGTCCAGTCCTGCTATAGATGCCTGCAGTGCATCTATAGCACTGATTTCTAGCATTTCGAGATTACATGCCCCAACTTCTAGTGGCTGCCGGAATCTCCCCTGGCCTGAAGAACTTCGGTTAATATCTAAAATTCCGCCCATCTTAGTTCAGTCGCAATTGTTCGCCAGCTTTTCTTCCTGGATGAATACGACCCTGATTGTTGGCTTAGAGATGTTACAGGCCGCCTCGATTTCTAGGGCTCTACCCAAAACTTCACGGCTGCTATCAAATTTAGCTAGACGTAGCATTTTCTGAGTTTCTGAATCTCTGATACCATCCACGAAATATTCAGCAGCAAGTTCCTCTTGAAATTCTTCCGTTGCCCCCGGGCAGGCCAATTGAAAGATACGTCTAACGTCTGCCTCAAACTCTTGCAGGTTTTCGCTAGGTTTCTGATGTCGGGATTTTACTTGTGCCTGATACAGTTGTCTGCTGTGGTGGTCTCCAAATCGTCTCTCCAGGGCAGCTACAAGTATGTGATATTTCCCTGGTGGGCTGATGGGTATGGTCTGTACTACCAGGGCAGATCCACGAAGCGCTACCACTAATGATGTAGCCATTTCTTCGCTATTCCAACCGTTGGCAATAGCAACGGCTTCGAATTGTCTTTTGTACATTGTCCAGGATGTTTGTAGTCTGGTAACTTCTACTTGTAGATTCCTCATTTCTTTCTGTACGATTCTTACTTCAGTTTGTACTTTTGTACTTTTTGGATATTGTTTACTTCCTTTTCAAATTTCTCATTTTGTCCGTCCAATATTTTCTGTAAGTTTCCTTGCTCGCCTACAATTACACTGAGCGTCCATTTCTGAAGTTGATCCTGTTCTATTTGTTTTTTTTATCTTCTTGGTCTTGTAAAATTTTCTGGAGCCGATCCTGCTCTGCTTGCCTTTTACGTTCATTCTCTTCGCGATCCGCTTGCCTTCTACGTTTATCCTCTTCCCGATCCGCTTGCGTTTTATCTTCTTGATCTTGAAAAATGTTATGATCCTGTTCTGCTTTCCTTTTACGTTCATCCTCTTCCCGGTCCACTGCCTTTTATCTTCTCGATCTTGAAAATTTTTCTGAAGCCGGTTCTGTATCTGTCTCAGCACTTAGATTTTCCATGAAATCGGCCAACATTTTATTTATTTGCTCCATTTCTGCCGTTTGTTGCCTTGTATTGACCATAGGATGTTATAAAACTTTCGGAGAATCCACCAGTCAAAACGGGCTCGTTGACGTACTTGTACCCTCGTCTCTCTTCGAAGAACACTTCTTCACAATCCTACTTCTGACACCAAATGTTACGTTTTTCCGTCGTGGGTTCTGTTAAAATCACAACTTTTACTATTTTAAAATAATATTTTTTTTATTCTTTACCAGTGTATACGATTAAATTCACTAAACTACTCTTATAACTTTACAACTAATAGATCTTTACAATTCAGCACTCAATGATTAACTAACTACACGCGTTCTGTATTCTGCGCGCTATTTATATCCGTTCTAAAATATATTTCGAATATTCCAGATGAAACGAGGCCTCTCTATTATTCTCGACCAGGGCTGCACGCATCGGGAAAATACCGCAGCTCCGGAATCTTTTCGGACAGCGATGACTCATACGGAAAGAGCGTAGATGCGACAAGGTTGTATAGGGTAGCACAAAAACATTGGGATGGTCGCTATTCGTGACGATATTTATCGATCTTAAATTGTAGGCGCCTATAGAACCCTTAAATTTTGGAATTTGAATAATTATTATACCTAAAACGCCACTTTTCCTCTCTGGGGAGGCATGATAATTTCATGCATCTTTGAAATGCATAGTTATTTGTTAATTTATTGGTCTTATAGTTGGATGGAAAATCCGGTAAAAAAGTCAAACGTATATTGACAGAGACTTATTCTAAAATAGGACTTACGCAGCAGTTATGTTTATTTACTTTTGGAGATGAAATCACCCTTCCTTAATTTCCTCCAACCAGAATGACAAGAATATACCTGAACAATGATCTCTAAAGGTGCCTATCCACCCAAAAATCATTGCTAGCAACTGTTTGCAGCTCTATTATTGACGATCGTCTCCACCAGCCAATTATTCGCAAACAACTGTATCCAAAAAAGCAAAGCGCACACATAAACAACAAATTCCTTTGACGTACCGTCACCGCTCGGAACACGACCAAATGATTGAAAACGTTTGCTAATGCGCGTGATAAACGTCTCCACCAAACAAACATTGATTTTGCAAACAATCGCAAACGTTTTGCGCCCGTGGTGGATAGGCACCATTACAGAGAGACTGGCTCACCGATCATCCCGGGCGGGACAGAACCCTTACTTTGTGGAACCCCCTAAATCTGATAGCTTCACCCGGCAGGACGTTGTTACAGTTCTGCCTCCCAGCATTCGAAGGCAGCAAC
>JAEQML010068002.1:0-18614 GCA_016904865.1 Pissodes strobi | reverse complement strand
ATTAGAACTTAAGTTAGTATATAAAAGGGTATTTTATTTCATAAATTGAAAACCGCATAATATGCTGGGATACAAAACAACAAAATTCTTTAGTCTTTAGCAGCTTGATCTACCGAGGCTGAATACACTTGTAGAAGCCTGATGGATTAAATCTCTTAGAAGATATTAACTTAAATATAATAGAATAATATATGAAGACAATGACGGTTGTAAATAACCAACAACCCTGTTTTTCACAAACGTTTAAAACACACTGACATGAAGCATCATTCCACAAGGGATCAAATCATTAACAATGTAGCAATTCTAAAATATATTTCCACCGAGACCCAATTGACAGATGTCCTGACAAAACAGCTACCATCGCCAAAGTTTCAAGAACGACTTGAAGTCGCAAAATAGGCCCAGACAAAGCTCACCATGCTTCTAATACAAATGAAGATAATAATAATGTTAATAATTAACACAACAAATGTTGGACCATAGTTATTATTAGATGTCAAGCTAATATATTTTTTTTATTTGGTTCTTGATATAAGCTTGATTAGCCAATGAAAACAAGTGGACACGTGTTTTTCGATTCCGTTTTCACTGTTCTATAGTTTGCAACCAAAAATAATCAGTCTAATTTTTCAGGCGACTTCCTCATTTTAAAAATCTCCTTTATAAGTTAAGTTTTATTTTAACCCTTTTGAGTAGTAGTATTGAATACACTCTATATTTTTAGTAATACAAGGAGGAGAAGATAAGAGTACCATGTTACATTAAGAGAATACGTTCCCATTTGAATAAGAGTGCTAAGATCAGCAGGAACTAATAATCATGAACGTATATCGACATTATCGACTAACATAGTTTCTTAGTTTTTGTAGGTACTCGTTAACCGCCATCAGTAAATTAATGAAACAGCTCTTCGGCTTATTAAATTTACAGTTGCTTTATTTGTGAATGCCCTTTTTCTATAAATCTAATAGAGCCAATAAGTTTAAACGAAAACAATTTTTTAAATCAATCTATTTTTTAAACAAAAAATAGAATCAGATATTGATAATAAATTAAAAGTTAATTTAAAAAATATATTAGACTTGACTTGACCATTGCAATCGCGAAGAAAAAGATCAAATAAATAAACTCTGCTATGAATTCAGAGATATATTTCATTGTGAAGGTATGCCCCTAACCTTTACAAACACTGCAGAACATGAAATAAAATTAACAGAAGAAACTCCAACGTAAACTAAAAATTATAGACACCCTGAAATACATCATGAAGAAGATACAACTCAAGTTTCGAAGTTATTACAACAAAATATTATTCAAACATCTAATTCACCTTATATGGATAGTACCAAAGAAAATTGGCAAATCCGGCAATCCGAAATGAATTATGGAAAATTAAATTCAAAAACGGTACATTCAAAATTTCCAATTCCTCCAATTAATGAAATTTTAGTCAACCCAGGTAAAGCGCAATATTTCACTATATGCTTGATTTAGCTAACGGATTTCACCAAATACAAATAAATGGAAGCGATATTCCTAAAACCGCCTTTAGTACCGATTTACGACATTACAAATTTTTACCAATGCCCCAGCAACATTTGCAAGAACAACGAATGACATTTTACGAGGCTTACAAAATTAAGCATGTTTTGTTTACATAGACGACATAATTATATGTAGTACAAGTCCCAAGAATATATTGCAAAACTAAGGATAGTATTTTCAAGATTACGCGACTCTAAATTGAAGATTCCTCTTGATAATTTAGAATTTTGAAGATCCAATATTTAATACACATTGTAAGCAAGACGGAATTAAACCTAATCCTGATAAATATTTTCCAATTCTAAAAAACACAAAAGAAATAACATCTTTTCTCAGATTAATTGGATATTAAGACAATTTATAAAATATTTTTCTAAATTAAGAAAACCAATGATTCGTTGTTTAAAGAAAGAAGAAAGACATTAAAATGAATCATACACCATAATTTATCAATGCATTTGAACATTGACAATTGTTAATAAATGCACCTATACTTCAATATCTAGATTTTTCAAACCTATTCGTATTAACTACAGATGCAAGTAAATATGCCCTCGGCACCTTATTAAGAAACAATTAATTCTCCATAACAAACCTATAGCATTTGCCTCACGAAACTTAAAATGAAACGGAAACTAAATATTCAGAAATTGGAAAAGAGTTTTAGCAATCGTGTGGGCTTCCGAATATTTTAGACCATATCTGATTCTAGTCGGCCCTCGGCCGTAAATATTATATTTACACAGATCATAGACCACTAATTAGTTTAGATTTCAATCTAAAAGAACCAAACTCTAAGTTAAAAAGATGGCAATTAAAATTAGAAGAATTTGATTATCAGTTAATCTTGACATAGCATTATTATATACAGTAGTTTCATCGTTCCAATGGAATAAATTATTTAGTTTGTCAATCATTAAAATTTGACTCCATTTTTCAATTGCCTTGCGACAATTTTCTGGATTAAAATTTGGGACCACATTATATCGAGGGATAAAAAATTCTCGTGACATATTGGTCTGATTGTCCATGACCTTTAACAAGTATTTTACGACTCCAGTCGACATTGAACTATCTTGCGTTGTAGAAGATGATTCTACTAATGATGTCGTTATAGTAGTGCCCTCGCTTGTCCCATCTTCCTCATCCGAGGATGAAGACATATGACAGATTATCTTCCTTGTCACAGTTCTTTGATCCGTTTTTTTTAAGAACAAAATCACAACATGTAGACACTGACTATACACTCACAGTTTGTACGAGTTCACACGTCATTCGCCACATAATTATAAACCTATCTAAGAGCAAAATATTTTATTAATTAAATATATTTAAATTAAATTAAGTAAACTAGTTTAGGTTAAATGATTTTCCTATTATTATTTTTTTATATAAACACATATACACGACACATACATACATACATACATACATAAATAGGTATTACAATTCGTAGCAAATAACGCATGTTCCCGCAAAACCGCTATTAGAGATTTCGCTATCCACTAATCTTACCTTAGCGAAATTTAATCCAAACAAATAACTATCATCACACTAGTCTTAAAATTGTCACAGTTAATTATTATCAAACAATAATAATATCACAAAATGAAAATAACTCAATCAGTCAACTTTAGTGTCACTAAATATTTATTTTTCAAAAAGCATAGTACGATTAATAAGTGCACACGAAACAAATTTATTTATGCATCACAACACGTAACCGATACGCGCTTAAAACAGTCATCGGGCCAAATATTTCTCGTACTTCTTTCTCATATCATCATCGAAATCGATACTTAAGTTGACTTTCTAGCTCATAATAAATGGTCATTATTTATCGCTCTAAATTCCTCTTAGAATTTAGAACTCCCAAGAAAACCAAACATTGAGCATATTATAACAGTTCTCCACTTAAAAGTTCAGGTATAAATCCCAAATCTTAAGTTGTCTTAAGTATCGAGTTTCTAGGCATTTTAGTACCGTTTGTTTACATAACAAATTATGCCCGAAGTTCGGTGCGGTACGTATTTATGATATGACCCGGACGCATATTTGTAAACAGGAGACGCGTCCGGCATAAGACGCGAGCCGAAGTAGAGTAGTATATAGCAGACGAGTTAGACAAAACCGCTTGGTAAACGGCAGACGTGTCAGTTCAATACCTCCTTCAACTAGGCCAACTAGCTGATATTGAAATTAGCAGTGACGTCATGAAAAGTGATCCATACTTTTTTGCCATAAGAAAAGCATTAAGAGGAGCCAAGAGGTGCCCAGTAAAAGTATTGTTTATTTTATCGCGCCTACTTCCGTATTTAACGTTGATTGCCACGCTGGGCGACTGGAATGTCAATTCCCATCTCGACGTCATGTATCCGGTGCTGCCAGATTGGGCGCTTTATCACAATTTGAGCTACTTGCTATTTGCCACAAATTATTTTTCAAAGAAACGTTAAATATTCGTCTTGGATTCCAAGATTACAATTAACAATATATTAGATACTTAATGTAAAAGTTTGCTTTGGTATATTATAGTATAGTTATATTAAATATAAATAAATATTTAAAATCCGAAAAGTAAATATATCAAAAACCGAAAAGTGAAGCAATAACGGAATCAAAACCTTTAAGAAAATAAACGTTGCTAACCAATAACCTAATTATTTTGTATAAATATTTAGTTCCATTTAAAAACATAATTTCAAATGTCATTCAACAAATGCTGTAAAAATTAAAGTCCAACTAAATATACGTTAATAGTTTACATCCCAAATAATGTATGAAACTAACTCTAAATCTGGCAACACTGCCTCAGTGCCTTCTGTCAGTTGGCGTAATGGCGTACTTTCGACCGGCTTCTTAATTATTGTTCTGTTCGATTTTGATTGTTTTTCTGTTAATTTCTTTACACTTTCGTGTATGTAAATTTATGTGAACAATGATGTGCGGTGGAAACTCGCCGAAAAGATCTAAAGTTCATGTTTTTAGCCTCGTTTTTAGCTTTCCAAAATGTTTGGAGTTGACCTGTTGCGTTCGTGTAATAAGAGTTTATTTTGTGCTTGTTCAATGTGGTCAGCAAGTTTATAAAATTTGTTCCTGTTAGCTAATTTTGGAGTAAGTAATATTTAGTGTAATTATGCCTCATAAAGGCTGTAATGCAATGTTTGCTATATGCCCTCAGTGGTCAAAAAACTTCATGAACTAAAACGAGACAAAATATTAAAACATGGATATTCCCGTAGTTTAAAGGCCCTTTTTCCATCATTTATAAAAAAGCAAAATGTTAAATTAGCTCTCAAAATATATAATCATTTTATTATAGAGGCTCTGAAAGGTTTTGTCTCGGGTGTTCTTAATAATTTGTCACATTCACAAGACACAGCAGAGGATCTGAAATGCCAGTTAATCACTTATTTAAGTAGATATTGCTGTCATATTGTTTAAAAAAAAATAAGTTGTGAATTTTGTAAAGAAAATTTAACTTTAAATGAACCTTGTGTTGTAGAAGATTCTTACAATTTCATTAATTCCTTAAGTCGTGGGGCTCTTTTATATCCTCGTGAACGTAGTTTCAAAAGCCTATATTATATTTAAAAAACTGATTAATGAGTTCGATGACACATTTTTAGATATTTACAATAAAAAGTCTTTTCTTTGTGAGCTGTTGTTAAACTATCTAAATCAAAACAGCCTTTTGACTCATTTTGAAAATTGTAAAAATCACCTAAAAATTGACGTTTCAAAAATTTTTCTTTGCAGCATTTCAAATACACTTCTTTCTTAATAATAATTATTGTTCTAAACATAATCATAATATTTTGGGAAAAAGGAAAAAAGGAAACTGTAGACTTTTAATAAATAAATATTAGACCCCAATAATATACCGAGTAATATACCAAATCTAACATAAAAAAGTAATAATTTGAAACCTGTATAAATATTTCATGTTTTATCAAAAATATTTGAAGATTGCAAGGTTCTTTGGATGGAGAAAACCGAGGAGAAAACGCACTATCAAATTTGACATTACTATTACCCAAGCTATTACCTATTATGACACTTTTATACCTATAGTAATATTTTACCGTGGTATCTAGTTTCAGTTTATCAAAATAGGTAGATTCTATTTTGATAAACTGGATATTCAAAGGTTTTTGCTTTGAAATTTCGTTTTCCTTTAACAAAAATCGAATGAGGCACGTCTAAAGGCTGTTCATGACTTGCAGCCTTGTTTTAGCCGGAAGCTCTTAAATATTATTTATGTAGGTATGCAGAAAAAGGTAAGTAAACTGCAATTTCATATTTGATAAAAAAATTTAGTAATACGCATTATCAGTCATGATAGTCGTGCTTAAAGTAATATCAGCTTGTAGGAGGTATTGTATTAGGCCAATTACGTTTCAAACTACATATATAAAAAAGATAAATTTACAAAACACAAGTTTTTGTTATATTTTTTCGAGATTTTTGCATCTAAAATGTCTACTTAACTGTGAAATTTTAAAAGAAATTGCACATTTCAATATACGCCTGTAAATAAGTTAAGACCACTTTTGATGACGTCACGCGTAAGCCGTCTGGCCTTGTTGTAGGAGGTATTGGTCAGTTGCAAAAATGTTTGCGGAATGAAGAGCTGTATATAGCAGACGAGTGAGATGGATTTTTGCCTGAAACGTCTGTTATTTACTAAAACTTTCTAATAAAATATTTTGTGTTATTTTCAATTTATTGCGATCATTTAAAATACTTCTTAGTGTACTTACCAAAACCTAGAAGGTAGTGGATTATACTGGTAAAAATAGGAGTTTTCTTATTTTCTAAACATAAACTTCCTATTCTTTGTAAATATTAGACAAAAAACCCAACCCAAAGTTAGTGTCGCTTCCTCTTAACTTCAAATGCGTTCTGTACAGCATACATCAAGTTTCTTCGCGAGTGAGCAGATTGCCTAAGTATTTCTTTAAATTTTCATAGGCACAGTTTTCAGAGAAATTTCGTTTGGCCTCGTTTAGTCCATTTTCTGTTTTGGAATGTAAAATTTCCTTAAATAGGGAGTAATATTTTTGTGACAAATCTCGTGGTATTCCGTGTTTCGCCGTTAAAATCCATCTCAAGGCCGCCTTCTCTATATGAAAAATGTTTAAGAGCAATAATTTTGCTTCTGGCCAATGTTTTCTTAGCACTTTCCTCTCTCCTAAATCGTCATCTGTCAAGATAACTGTCGGTCGAATTTTTTATGGCATTATTTCTAGCAATCCTTTAACTGCAAGAACAAATAGATCATTTTTTTGTCAATTAGCTAAAATGCATCCAACGGGTAATCCTCCCGCCGCACTTTGTAGCACAAAGTAAATTTTTTGGTCATATATTTTATGGTCATAAACATCACAATTACCGGATGCATCGACAAACATAATTTCATTTGCTTGTGGTATCTTTAACGCACGTTGCATAAGTGGTGTACAAATAGCAACTTGAGCAACATATTAGACCCAGTACGCTCACCAAAATCCTCTTTAAATTTCTTTTTCCACAAATTAGATACAACCGTTTTTGTTGGTATGTAGTGTCTATCAAACGCAAAGTTTTCATACTCGTCACCCATTTCTTCCATTTGATCCATTTATGCGATGATTATGTGTTAAACGAAATTCTATTAAACAAGGCCATTCTACTGAAGTTCGGATTTTATAAGAGACTTGGGCCTTTGAAAGAATTTCTTTATTGTAATAAAATTTTTGGCTGGACAATCAATATTCCTCGACTTTTTTTGTTTAGTTCCTGTTGATTTAACTTTTGTAGCCGTATTTAAATGACACCTATAAATACGTTTAAAAACATTTCTCGGTGCAGTCGTGGGAACTTTAAATGTTTTTTCAATGGTCCAGGTTTCTCTAGTTACAGCTTCCAGATCAGATACCCATTTCTAAAGGAAAAGTACGAATTAGGCTTAAGTAGGTATTTCTATTAACTCATTTTCTTCCAGTGATGCACTAATGCACCATCAACTATAAACCCAAAATGTTGAGTTTAATCACTTTATATTTTCACAAAAAAAAATTAATTTACCACGTTCTTAATGCGAACTAAAGTTCTGAAAACACTACTTCTTCTTCCATTTAAAAAATGAAGTTACCCGTAATACAGAGCTGGGCAAGCTACTTAAAAAGTAGCTAAAACTACAAGTTACAAACTAATATAAATTGTAAGTAGTTAAGTTACTTAGCAACTTAACTTGCTTTTAAAAAAGTAGCTAAGCTGCGTTATGCGTGATTGTGTTTATATCGAGTCCCTCTGAAGAATAAAGAGATTTTAGAGACACAGACAACTTCAAACTAGACAGTATTTTTTTGAAAAAATAACAAATGTAGCTTTAGGAATAAATTTAACTTTACCTATCAAAACTAGCTTAAGCTACTAAAAGTAGCTAGCTACTTTTTCAAAATAGCTTATGAATGCATGGAGCAAAATTCCGAAAGTTACAGCTACAAGCTACTTTAAAAAAAATATTCTATATAAATAAGCTATTAGTTACCATAAAAGTAGCTAAGTTAGTAGCTTAACTACTTGGTAGCTAGCTACTGCCCAGCTCTGCCGTATTATCACAAAAACGGTAAACTTGACAACAATGCAAACATGACCAGTGAATTAGGCATCACGAAAAAACCCTTGAGGGTGATCTTCAAAAGAATTGACCATTTCTATACTTAACGGCAACCCTGTATAAAAAGCCTTTAAAAATAAAGAAAAATTCCCTCATTTCTAAAACGGCGTTGACCCTTATTACTGTTTACGGTACAAACTGACTTTTACGTTATGTCCTTAACCCTTAACCTTATATTACCTTAATATAACGGGATCTACCTATTAGAAAATATAAGAAATAGGTAGAGATAGACTCTATTTTAATAAATTGTCCCAAATTTAACCGGAAAGTTATCTTATACGATGAAATGAAAAAAACTGAAAAACTAGCGAGCTTTCATGAAACAAAAATTACCTATCCTCTGATCGTGTTTTGTAATCTTACCTACCTACTTATACTTATAATTAATTAGGTGATATATTTTTTTACTCACGTCCAGATCTTCTTTACTAGCTAGTTTGCAAAGGATTTTATCGTTGCCTTTGATGCTCTTATAATCATAATCATTTGGCAATTCACGCATTTTGCAATTTATTTCAAAAAACCTCTATGATAGATCACACAATTTCACAAATCAAGCAAAAATTAGCAAATGCAAGTGGAGTGTAAAAACCTTTTTTTAAATTCATTATTTTATCTTCTTTATTCATTATTTCACACAATGAATTTTAATTTCGAAAAAGAACCCCAGGAACTATTCAATTGTCGCTTTAAGAGGCTATGTAAACAGCAGACGTATCAGGCAATCTTGGGCGGACTCGTCTTCTAAATATGAAATGTTTTTCGGGCATTGGCGGAATTAATCGAATGGATAACGCGTCTCCTGTTTACAAATATGCGACCCGGACTACAAGGTGGAACCGTATAGATAATAAATACAATTATATTAACGTTAAGCTATTTTGACTATCTGATTTTTTTTTTATTTAGAAGAACTCGTGAATGAATTGATTGCTGGACCCCACACCTGATTGTAAAATTAGTGTTTTATAAGATCACACTTACGTGAGTATTGACAATGCAATTCATTCAGCGAGCTCCACCCGGTATATAGCCAGAGATTGAGGTGGCCATGAAACAAAAATATTAACAAATTACTGTACTAACTGACAATGATAAAATAAGGTGTACTCACCGGGGAACCTCTGTCCCCTTGCTTCATGCAAATATCCATCAATATACACAATACTATATTATTATATAATCTCAGACATATACCTTCTTTCTTCGACGACTAGCTAGTGTCACCTGAAATAGTTTGGGCTACCCCAGACGCTCCACTGCCGCTAAACAGTAAGCATCTCAGCACCCGGAAACTAAGATAACACATACCGAGATCTTAGAACCCAAGTGTGTCAATTCGAGAAGACAAGTGAGGCGCCCTCACACTCACAAGACCAACTCGAAGGCATCGCGCACAAAACAGAGGGCATTCCGGTCATTGCTACACAATCGACCACAACCTGGTAATACCTTGCCCACGGCAATAAACTCTGGTATACCATCAAAACTCCTGCCATGGACTTTAATAACAATATAAACTATTATTCACATGTCGACATGATTTCACACAAAACAACCACACATAGGTAAACTATGACCACTCTATATACATGGGTCTTAATCGGCTAAAGTGCTAGCACTCACTGGCCTGACTGCACTGCCTTAGTTCTTGTTTTAGGTCTCTCCCAATCTCTGGATCATATTATTTGTTTATGTTAGAGTATCAGTTTTCATGGGTTTAAGCTAAATGTCACGGACGGCTGGGTAGCATTTTAAGTAATACAGGATGTTCATAAAAATATGTTTATTAAATATTTTAACTAATATTAGTATATTTTACAAAATTGTGGCTGATCTTTTGAAAAATGTGTAATAATATTTAGCCTGTTATAACATTTCTAGCATTATGTTATTATACAAGACTCCTTGACAAAGAGGCCACTATACTTTCTAACACGTGCAATTTGTTTATTTTAACGCTCTTAAACAATGTGCCTGCAAAAAGGCAGAGAAGGCAAATTTGGGTTCTGAAAGTAAAGTGATATTTTATGGTTTGATTATTTTTTGATAAGTTAGTTATGATGAAGCCGTTGTATTGAGCAACGTAAATTCAGTTAGCTGTATTATTACCGTGTTTCATTATTATTTTATTGTTTTAATCATACAAATGGCATAGCACCAGAGTCAGCAAGGTATCAAGTTCTGCGAATGAATCACGATGATGTTGGTAATTTTGCTGTGGCAAAAACATATGATCTGATCAGCGAACAATATTGGTTTAGCAACGTGTGACGTTTTGTAAAGAAATGTATGAAAAATTGTCTAACTTGCATCTATTTTAAAAATCCTGGGGGGAAAACTTTCTGGTCAATTACATCGTATAAAGAAAATTCCAAAACAATTTCATACTGTACATGCGGACAAGGAAAACCCACATCTTAGTATTGGTCGATGCATTTACTAAATTCATTGTTCTATATGCTGTCAGAAATACCTCAAGTAAAGAAACATTAAAAGCCTTGGATGATTTCATTAAAGTTTTCGGCGTAGTCAATAGATTAATAACTGATAGAGGAACCTCTTTTACGAGTGGACAATTTCGTGATTTTTGTATAAAATTAGATGTTAGAAATCACTTAAATGAGGTGGCTATGCCATGTGGGAATGGGCAGGTCGAAAGACACAATAAAGCCATTTTCGAATATTTGGCCACAATGGGTGCAAATAAACACGATAAATGGTGGGATGAAAATTTGAAACATATTCAGCTGGGGTTAAACGGAATAATTAATCAGGCTATCAGAGTTTCACCAAGTGAAGCTCTGATGGGTTACGTTTGTTCACAGAAAAAATTTGACTTCGACAATGGAATCGTCGCGGATGTGACTGCCATACGGAAACAGATTGAGGTTTTTCAATCGCAGTAGCAGGAGAATCACAAACAACGATTTGATCAACGACGTACCTACCTTGAGTCATCCATATGTAGAAGGGGTCTGGTGTTCACGAATTACTAGTTCACCAACTGTTGGTACCAGTCGGAAGTTACTTCCTAAGTGGAGGGGCCCTTTCTAGATAACCGAGGTCCTGGGAAAGGAGAGATTTGCGATATCGGACATTCCCGGAAGCAGTCGGACCCAACAACGATGCTCCGGGGTGGCAGGGGTCGGCAACATGCGACCCTGGATCTGATATAATCAGGATTAGCTGTAATAAGCTGGAGGTTTGTGCCGGTTTGGCGGATTTGAGGGTATGTTGGGGATATGAAAGGCTATGGTCCTTGACCGTAACTCTTGTGGCCCGAGATGTAAGTATGGATTTGGGCGGTAACAAGAGTGGTCATGTAGATAGCTATATCTCCTACATACTCTTGCGTCATGTTGTATGCCGGGGTGTACGGTAACATGACGAGCATGGTTATTAAATATTATTATAGTTTTTGTTCGTTAATAACTTACGTAATTTATAACATTTCATTCAAATTGAAAATAATAAACTGGGCCCAGTTCATTTATTTCTTTATCCTAGGTTAGGGAACTTCACGAGTTTGGCAGTTCCTGAACGCAGATTTTTCTTATAATTTTTTAATTAATTGGTATTCCATCGTCCAAAAAAAAAATAAAAATAAAAAAAAAATCTTAGACGAATGTATACGTTTCAGCATTCCCTTGGTGACGACAGCGAGTGGGGACACTCTGCTAAGTCAGGAAAGGCCGTGTTAAGAAACCAGGTACAATAGCCGATGTAAACGGAGCCGCCTGGTAAGAAACGTTGCCGGAAGAATGCTGAAAAGACGGGATCGTGGTGAAGCGGAGAAAATGCGGGGAATCGAGCACTTGACGTGGACTCGAACGGGACGGGATGGATATATGATTTTTGGTATAAGTTGACGTGTACGAGAGCTGCGAATAAATGCGTATTTTTTATTTCAAAGTTATTATTTAGTATATTTTGTTTAACATAAGCTACATTACACAAAACTTGTTATTAAATGCATTGTTTATTGTTTTATTATCATTTTAACTTTCACACATTCTTAAGAACCTGTCGTGAAGCATCTATAATCTAAATATTATTTCTAAATATATTAAAATTAGAATGTCGAATGAAATTATAAAATAATTAAATTGTAAATGACTTATTACTAGAAACTGACTCCATGCGACAAAAAAATTTTTGCAGCAAATTGGATTTTGTTGGGTTTAGGGAACGACGAAATAAAAGTCTAGATTTTGTTAAAAAGCCGACGTTTCGCCAAATATATTAGCTTCTTCAGGGCGCTAAAATATAAAATTGGGGTTAATACAAGCCTACTTAACGTATTCGTATTATACAAAGAAATATATATTTTGTCTTTAAAATTGCAAAACTTTAGACTTAAAATGGACGAAATAACACAGAATAAAATTACTTGGTAAGACGAATTTAAAATTTACATATTAGGTACCAAGATGAAAATATACACAAAAGTTAAAAAATATATAATTATAAACCATAGTGGGTAGGTACTTACTTTTAAAATTCTAGACCTATGTCCATAATAGATATAAGTGTAAACGGAAACACATTTAGGTAAAGGGGACAATACATGGATATTATTAAAATTTGTTAAAATTCAGCGACATATACAACACACATATCTTTGGTTAATATTGTTTATAAATGGAGTGTTACCAGGAAGTGCAGTGTTGATTGTAAATATTTAAAGCTTTATCGCATTTTTAAACTGTTTGTATTGGTTTTTTATTACAATAGTGGAATTAATACGATAATCTTAGATAGTTCGGGAGTTTTAGCATTACCATATTAATATATTCTATCTAAGATATTAAAATATGCCGCATTTAAATTTTCAATGTCCGTTCTTTTATTGACCGATTTGTTTTTTTTTATATGTATCATTTCCGAAAAAAATCTTTTTTTATAATTTGTTTGTTTGTCTAGAATTTTTATTTCTTCAAAATTAAAAGTGTGTCCTGTGTCTTGTCTGTGTTGAACCAAAGCCGTTGGATTAGTTTTTATTAAAAAGTTTTTTTCATCATTTTTGTGCTCTCTTACTCTATCTTTTAAATATCGTGCTGTTTGTCCTATATAACATTTATCACACGACTTACATGGGATTCGATAAATTAAATGTGATGTTAGTAAAAAATTTTACTAATTGCACGTCCCCTCGTATAGGACGTGATCCAACGACGGCAAAGCCAGGCAAGCAGGTGCCTGCCGGTGCTCTTTGATCTCAATACTTCAAGGGATTTGAGCTCACTGACGTTACTGTTCCTTGCTTATACTGTGATTACTGTTATGCGCATTCCATTTGTGACAAGCCTTTTGGCGTTGGCTTTGCGTTGCAGATAACAACGTTGACATTACGAAAAGACAGTCAATTATGATACGATTTCGTAATATTCTTTCTATTTTGCGTTCAAAATGATTCCATTTTGATACGCAAATGCGTGTCGAAAAGAACTTCTTTTCGATACGGCTTTTGTTGACTGGTTGCTAGGATATTAACAAAATTGTTCAATGTCAAGGCCCATTAGCAAAAATTTCGACACCGCTTTCAATGGGAGACGTCAAAAATGACAATATGGCCGCCCAACAGTTGATCGGGACTAGATTAAATTAATAGTTTTCATTAAAAAACGTGCAAAATAGAAAAAATACTATAAAATACACGTTTTAAAAGACAGTTAGCGCACTCGCACGTCGCACGTTAGGAAACTCCACGCAAGCGGGTCGTTTCCTAATTTCGTGCTAGTGCGAAAAAATATGGTATTTTAAAACAAGTCTTAATATACTATTTTGTAACTGATCCAAAAGAAGCAGCCACATTGTATGACGAATTAACAGCTGACGAGTATGTTCAGAGAATACCGGCTCTGATAAATCATTTGAGTAATTTATGGAAACGGCGCGGCGGCATGAATGGTGCGTTTGTTGTAGGTTGAATTTTCTTACTCGAGGAAACAATACAAACAACATAACTGAAGCATCTATACGCATTCTCAAAGACTTGGTACTCCAGCGATGTAAAGCGTTTAATGCGTGCGCATTGGTAGATTTCATCACGTCCATTTTTGAAAATTATTTTCAGCGGCGTATTATCTCTTACGCAAATACGCGAAAGACCAAAGATTCCAAATACGCAATGTTCCTGAAAAGTTCTCAAAATATTTAAGTGTTTATAGTGTGGAATCAGCGACAAGGTCAGAGCCGATGTAGCCATTTGCGACTGTGAGAGTGGAAATTTTTGTAAGCACCTATGTGGCATTGAACAAAAGTTCGGGATAACATTTCTCAATTCTCCTCGTCTGTCCATACAGGATAGAATGTTACTACCAAAAATTGCAACGGGGGATGATATAAATGAAGCTTTTTACATGAATATGAAATTGGATAAAACACAGGACAATGATTTGGACATTCCACAGTGCTCTTTCACACAAGCGCCACCGCAAAAGCAAATACAGCATGATACCAATCCTTCGTCGTGCTCGGAAAAAATAGCTGTAGAATTTCCTGACCAATATAAAAATGTAATTGCAGTAATGCAGGTTAAGACTTTCCTTTTTAATAAACGGTTCTTTATCTTTGTCCTCATGTCCTCTTGTAAAATTTGTCTTAATCCTAATCATATAATACCTATAATAAAACCCAACGTTCTTCCGTCTACCTCCCTATCCTAGAATGAACGTAATTTAAAACTCTGGAGTTGCAAGCGGGTATATATTATAGTAGAGCAACCTGGAATTTTGCTACATGAAATTATACCCCAGAAAAATGTTGCAATGGGGTATATTTTGAAAACCTGAACGGGGCATTACATATTTTTATTGTATACCCAAACTCAACACGAGGGGGCGTTGAGTTAAGGTATATATTCCAAATATGCGCATGCACGCATGACATTTTTGCTAGTTAGACTCTGAACTCGCAAAAGTTCAGGGTTTATCTGAAACTATCACTACTAAAATAGTTCAGTCAGTTTATTAGTCATAATATTTAGGAACATTTTGAGTGTCATTCTGAATCGTCTTCAGTATACAAATTTCATGAGAAATATTTCATTACAGTTAATAAACATCTAGACATTCTAAAGAATGCAGGTAGATTTGACGGATGAGTAAATATACACCAGATTAACGAGATGAGCACTTTTCTAAGGAGAGGTCTTACGTTATCGCAAATAAATACTACATTGCATACACAATGATGTTAATTTAGTCTAGGCCCGCGCTAAAGAATGTTGGCAGATACGACTAGGATGAATAGATAAACACCTGACTGTATACCAAAAGTAACTGATATTTTAAGATGAAATAAAAACTAATTACCCGTTCTATGGCTGTCGTCAATCTTCCCGTAATTCTCTTGCATATGGCTCCAGACATACCCCCTAGAGACTGAGGAAGTTCTGCGATAACTGTTTTTAAACCAATGCTGGAGATATCACGTAATTGTTCCTTATCAGATACCATGTTAGAGCAAAGAGCTTCAACAATTGTGTCAACCTGGTATTCTTTCACTTTATTGACTAAGGGGCCCAAGCTAGCAAAAAATTAAAAATAATCAAAAAACAAATGCAACATGTACTCTACATTTATATATATATATACAAAACAATATATACATTATAACGGCAAAATAGGCAAGAATTGTCAGTTCCGTTGATGTTCGTAACATTTAAATAATTGCCATTGATGGACCACGAGTCGAATCCTAGACTGTAAGAAATATGCTAAATTATACATAAAACTGCAGTAAACTCAGACATATCTAGTATGTCTAAAATGTACAGATTAACGAAAAAAAGTAAGAAAACTGCATAAAAAATCCTCTTCATCTGCAAAAATTTTTTGGTTAAAACCAGTATTTATAATCAAATTACTTTTTATCGTGCGGGTAATAATAAGAAGGAATTTTCGGCATCCGGAAGCAAAAAAATTGTACTTGATCTTATATGTAATTTACGATTTTAATAGATCAAAAACCAATTATTTAACTTCCTGTTTTGAAAAAAAAACTCTAAAAAGGGAAGCATTTTGAAAATTGGACTTGAATCGTTATCAATATTAATAAGAAAGTCAGGTATTCGCTATAAAAAACCTTGTATCCGAAGAATTTTATGTAAGAGAAATTATGGTAATAGCGTGTTCAGTTTTAAAAAAATAATCATCTAGGCAAGATGACTCTGTAAAAAAGCGTCAAAAGGAGAAAGGGATGTGTAACAGTATTTCTTCTAGGCGCAACTTTACTTTGTTCTTAAAAGTCAAAAAGTTTGGATTATCACGATAATATGAATTGAAAAATGTTTGAAAAATGGCTAAAATATCAACTGATACCAAATTTGACGCCCAGCCCGCTCTTCAATTTTATAAGACGACGTATCTTATCATTCAGGAATTTTAAATAAACAACCTATTTCATTTTGGCAGAAAAGTGGTATTTATGAATGTATTGAAACACACAATCAAAATTCGTTACCAAATATGTTCAAATAGAAAAGCTATTAATGACAAAATACCTAAAAATCCAAAATACACGTTATAGATGAAATATTTCGTGCTGCTCTATGACCGCCTCCAAATCATTCCCGATTTAAGGCAATAGAATTGATGCGCTGTGACAAGATCTTACGAAAGACATACAGATGATGGTTTTCAACCCGAGTATGTAGAAATAGTTTGGTAAAATGTGTTGGATCATATTACCCAGGAGTATGGGAATAAATCGGTAGAATATACAGAAAATGTAGAAGGACTGGTGCGATCGAAAACGAGTACTAGATGTCGAGGTAGCACCCATGATAATTGCTCCATTCGAGGGCGAATCAGAAGACGAGGACTTTTCAGATTTTATAAGCGACGATGGGTTTCTAAGTTTCCAATTATAAACGGTTTTCTTCGTGTATACCTTTTAATACTCTTAAGTGTTATTTTATGGTGTTTTCCATACATAATTTTCTGTACAGTCCTTAAACTGATTCCCACTGTCTCCGCTTTTGCTTTCTGGAAACCGGCTGGCAAATTTCTACTTTCTCTTTCATTCTCGAATAGTTTATTTATTATATTCAAGAATATAAGGGAAACTGCAATGCTAAGGTTTGTTGGAGAGTTCTGAACATTGCATATAACGTCATGTGTTGAATTTTCTCCTAAGTTTTTAAAGACCCCTCCTTCAACAGCAGCTTCATCTATGGGGCTATCTCACAACTATGGGGCCCAAAACTTTTTAGAAGTGTTCCGCTTCAATACTAGCTCCACCTATGGTCTCTGCAACCTATACCAAACTATGCTTAAACAGGACATTGGATTTGTTCGTATTTTTAGGCAATTGCCAAAATTAATTGAATTGTTTAATTATTAACGAAGTGATTCGGTATATTATTACTTAAATAACCGAGATAATGACTATTTGTAACTTTCTAGCACCACATGTACAGGGATATCCCAATAAAAGCGAACAGGCCCGAATTTTTATATTTCTAAATATGGATTAATGTCAATTGACAATAATACTTTAGCTATCAAGAATTTATAATTTTATTTTTATGTAAAATGAGTTATTCTATTAAACAATAAATGTTGATTTTTATAGTTATTAATATTTGAAAGCAATAAGTGATTTTAAACAATAAGAAATAAATTGTAATGTAAACAGATAAATTGTTAAATAAATATCAAAACAAATTTTAAACATGTCCGCCATGTAATAGCTCGTACTTTTCATACATGCTTATCTGCCCCTGAGGAGTATCTATAATACTTTCATTTCGATTGCTATATACAACTTGTTTTAAATGACCCCAAATGAATTTACCTAAAGGTGTGAAGTTTGGTATATTTGTAGGCCAAAGTAACATTTTATGTCTACCGGTACCTTCGTTATACTGATGGTTTAAGACATTGCGAACTTCACATATATTGCCCTATAACACGCTAACGTTCCATAAGTGGCAATTCGTTGACCATATCTTCGATTCAATTTTGTAAATAATTAAGATAGTGCTCTCCAGTTAATGACCAGCCAAAAAACAATGGTCCTAGAATTTTATTTTGTAATATACCACACCAAACGTTGATTCAATTACGCTTCTGAAACACGAACATTTCATCCATTAAACATTTCCGCAACTGTGGAAGTTGCTTCGTCTGTCCAAACGATAGTACGAAATAAATTAGAATCTTGTCGCATTCCTTCGTTAATACTTGCGACAAAAGTTTATTTTTGATTGGCACTCTAAGTTGGCATAATTTTATATGGTGTATACTTAAAAATACTTTGTGGTTCTTTGAATTGTTTCATAAGTCACCATTTTATTTCTACTTCCCTATCTGATACACACACAAGCGGAAATTGAGTTTTTTGGAACCTCTTGAAAATAAACTAAATAGCTAGGTCTCTTACTTCACAT
>JAEQML010068001.1:0-18614 GCA_016904865.1 Pissodes strobi | reverse complement strand
ATAATATATCAGACTGCAATTAGATATTTTTAACAAAAAAAAAACAGAAATATAAGTTTACAGCTAACTAACCGCAAAATCAAATTAATAATACAACAGACTGCCGATGCCGATTAAATATTTATTGCCAAAAGCTAGCATAAAATTAGTTATACAGAAAGAAAATTTAAGTGACAAGACAAAATATAAGTCATCGCATATAATTTTAGTAATTTGACAGGTCAACATCAAAACCAAAGTCCAAGATAACCCAGGATGGAGATTTCAAAATTTTATATTAACTAGGGCTGAGGTGTGATTAGGCATTTAATAATGTGTTTTTCAAGTCGTTGAAAATTTTAATACGTAATAGATGATATGAAACACCTCGTTGAGAGTGTGCTTCTCTGTATAGTGACGTATTTGATTTCTAGGAGTTATCAAGATTTATTTATTGTAATATTATGCTCAATATTATTCGCCAGTCTCGAGTCTTAATTTCTGCAATTTCCTCTAGAAAAGATATGAATATTTATATTTGCCATTATTTTTAATTGGAAAAAGGGGAAACATGCTAGATGCTGACTCGTATTTTAGGTCCTTTATTACAATCAAAACACTTCAATTTTTCCTTATCAAAGCGTGGAAAGTTCTGTATCTGTCACTTAAACAATAATGAATATAGAATGATAGTAACGTTCGATAGGAAACCGAGATATTTATTGCAACATAATTAATAAAAATATTTAAATAATAATCCACAAATTCCTGAATAAAAGTACATTATTTAAAAAAAAAATGCTTTTGTTAATTGTCGGAATAAAAACGGATCCATATCGCTTTATTCTGACGAAACATAGTCGTTTCTAGATCGTATGAAAGGGGCTAAGATACATTCAAAAACTTGAATAATGCTTTATTTTATGTTTTCTATTTTTGGAAAATATTTTGCGTAATACTCAAAGGATGGGCGTGACCAACTTTAATATGGCATTCATATAAGATACATTTCATTCATTGATTAATGACACGATCCAGATCGAAGAAATTAATTTTGCGGTTAAAAAAATCATTTCATTGAAGCCTTATTTTGCCTTAACAGTAGTGTTGGTAACAAGGTAATAAAGGCACTTTTTTCTGGAATTTTTTGAAGTGTAAACATCTTACGCAACGGTATGAGGATAAATCTCGGCAAATGGGACGGAAATGTGTAAATCGATGTGACATCATAATCCATGCGCATTGAGGAGCAAGTTAGTCCAGGACGGCCGCGATTGCAACGACTCAAGTGGCGCTTCTAAAAAGCTAGCCGCTAGGGCGGTATTAGATTTTCATGTCCATGATATCGATATAGGACATATGTTTACACATCAGTGTCCCGAGTACTAGGAGATTCGCTCAATTTCTTTTTGAGATAATCTAAACAGATGCAATAATATATCGCAAAATAAAACATCCAGATCGACGTTAGGTTTTTAGTAAATCTTGTATTTTTAGTACTTTTCTCCCAAAACACCTAAAATACTTATAAACTTTTATGATCTTATGTAAATCCTAAATTGATTCGGACTGGCATAGTTTGGTAAAAAGTCCACAGATATTAGATTAGGAGATCGACCAGGCCACTTGGTAGGATCACGCCGACAAATCCACCCCATCATACAATAATACGTTTTGTATAATTTTTTAGCAGTTTTCTTTTTTAATTAATTTCATCATTTGTTAAATTAGTACTTAACACCTTTGAATAAAATTATTCAACAAAATTGAACATTCATACGGATCTTTTCAATACACAATACACTTAGAACTAAGCAAATCACTTTTTGTCATATTGTAATAAAATTTATAACAGTAAGAAGCTATAAAATTATAATTAGCAAATAATAATAATAAAAACAATAACATGCAAGAGACCAGACATTGTTTTCGAAAACAAAAAAGAACAAATCACTTATCTCCTAGACATATCCATACCTAACGAAACCCAACATTCAAACTCAATATAATTAAAAATAACAAAGTATTCCGAATTAGCCACAGAAGTTCAGAGACTCTGGAAACAGAAAAAAGTAGCTATCATACCACTCATCATGTCAGCCACCGGCATCACCCCACATATTTTCAACACATATCTTGAACAACTTGGTCTCAACCCAAACATTCATACAAGCATACAAAAGTCTGTCATCCTTAAAACATGCAATATCGTGCGAGCATTTCTCGACTCAAGCAATAGACTCTGAGATGACTTGGTAATACCCGTCAATTTATAATAGAATCCCCACTTGATAAAGTGAGAAATAGTGAAATAATAATAATAATATTGATAGGCAGTACTTACTTCTCCCTCCATATAGTCATCCGCATCAATAAGACTAACAGTCAACGTAAGATCATATTTGATGGGTCTTGCAGTTCCTGGTAACTTAAAACCAGTAGAATCTCGCAATTTTGACGGGTGCGTTCTGTGAAAACCTGGGCTTGAGGTCTTGAATTCCGGACCGAAGAAAGTGTATACTTCCCGGTATAGTAGCGAAGCTACTAACAGGATGTGATAGAGCTGCATTCTTGTAGAACCTTTAAATGATCGTCAATTTTATTGTATTATATAGTCATAGGTTGTTTACTCTCATGTGTGACTGTATGAGTTAATAGGGCTATTTTTTCTCTGGTGGCCGATGGCTTCAAAAATTGTGGGTTATTTAGAAGTTTTATGATTAATACTGAAAATATATTAAATTGGATAAAGATTATGCACCCAGGTCAGATGAGCGGCGCCGCCTGGACACACTGATATTTGGAAATAAAACAGTGATCCAACTGGCTTATATCACATGAGCTCTAAATAAATACTTCCAAAACTTTTAGCCATTGAATAAGGAAGTCATATTGGTAATATTAAACAAAAAAGTATGTCTGGCTGGCCATAAAGAAAGAGAATGGAAACGTGTTTGTATATTCAAAGAAACTTTGTCCACAAGCTCATATTCAACAACTATAACAAGGATAAGTACATAATACTACTTATGTTGAATGTATTGCGAATGTAAATAGAAAGAAACAGAGATGGTCTAGATTCTAGATACCATATAATTAAATGCCCGATAAACAGACCATCGGATCTATAAAGCGAAACAGAATAAACTTTTATATTAATGTTTAGTTAAAGGAACATATTTTTTCCAGAATTCGGCAGCACTAAATTCACAAACACTGAAAAGAAAAAATCAAGGAACTAAACAGGATTAAGGAACGGAGGAACATACAATAAACCCCTAATTTGAAAATCCGGAAGTTCACTAGTTTAAAATATATGTTTTCAAATTGAACTATTATGAACACCTTAAGGTAAGGAACGAAGTTTGTACCTTAGTATGGTAATAAGAATATTAGAGTTCTTACCTTAAATAAGTTCTCAACAGCTGAACTAGACGAGGAAACAAGAATGAAATAAATTGACCTAATCTCATCAATTTTTAATTATAATTACATGGTAATTGCAATCTTATCTTCTGAGTGAGATAAAATCGCTTTTAAATCGTACATAAATTTCGCACTCAAGAGTGGCAAAATAATTAATCTTGCATCTTCAGCCGTTATCTATCCAGTGGTTGGAGTTTAACCCTGTACACCTTTTTTGCTGTATTTCTTTTCTAACGTACGAACTCTCAATCTGTATCTAGTGTTATAACCACTCCAATGTTATGTATCTAGATTCCAGTTCGACTCCACTCCCTGATATATTTGACCTATGAGAAAAAAGTACCCGTCCGCTAGCCTCTTAGTACAACAGACATCTTGACTAAAGCATAAATACTTTAAGATAACAAGCAGTAATGCTGTCGAATGCCCTGAAATAATCGAGCAGTACCAAAATACCAAGTGTTGTAGATTCGATCTTTGTCGATTTTCTAAACAAACAGAATATAGACAATTTCTGTCAGTGCTAGGTATCGACTTCAAACAATATCAGAATAACAATACTTGTAAATATTAAAGAACTGCATAGACAATTATATTTCTGACAGTTATACGTACAAACTTGCAGCTAAACACAGTTAAATGTTTGTTAAAGTTCCTACGGAGCTTGTGTGAGCTTGGTTAACTGAGATAATGCTGAGATCAAATACAGTAATATACAAGTAATAATAAAAGGATAAATATTATCTTAATGTCCACAATACAATATATTCACAAATTGACGAGCAACGTTCAATCGTTGAGCAGTTTATCTTCAAACACGGGGAAAGTCACTTAAAAATACTTACTAAGTCTCTCCTTAGCTTCTACATACAGTGTACTTCAACTTATTGCAAATAAGAATGACTCAAGTTGGAGTGAATTGCGAATATGCAGTAATATGCATGCATGCAACTTCTGTTGGTACTACCAACTTGGTAGCGCAATGGCGTTAAGGATTTATTTTACCTTGCAGAGTAATTTGCACTGGAAAACATCACACTGTATGAGTGTGTAAGAGAAAACTTCAATTTAAGAATAGGGCATGACAGGGATATTTGTAGAAATTCGGTTTTAATACACGCAACAAAATGGATTATAAATTAAGCACGCTATGCTGGAAACGCATATGATAGGCTACACTCCGAGAAATGGAAATAACGCTTATGGGAAACTTTATATTATAAAAAAGCAAAGAGAATATTGGCCGAGAGCGCCGTTTATCTTTCGGCTTTTGAGAGAGAGTGTGTGAACAAGTGAGTTTACTTACATGGCCGAGTGCGACAGGGAACGCTTACTATAGCGACTTAATTGTGAGAGAATCAGAGAGCAAGTCTTCCATGGCCGAGTGCCACGGGGAGCGCAGACTATCGCGATTTACTTGGTAGAGAGTCGGGGAATAGGTCTTTCATGGCCGAATGCCACGGGGAGCGAATACTCTCGCGATGGGAGAAAGTCAGGGAACAAGTCTCTCATGGCCGATTGCCACGGAGAGCGAATTCTATCGCGACTTACTTGAGAGAGAGTCAGAGAACAAGTCTTCCGTCCTTTTCCCTTCGCGCGTGAACTTATTCCCACTACTGAAATATCACTTCCGTAGAGGGCAAATATTGTACATATAGAGAAGTTATACAATAACTTAACATGCATCACAGGTTGTCTAAATAAATATTATCAAACCTGGTCGAAATTTGCTGACTAGTTTTTATAAAATTCGATTATTATAGATCGAAATTTTAGGGACGCTAAATTCACTGTTTCCGGTAGACGATATTTCAGTTCGTAGTGCACTTGTGAAGGCATGCGATTTAAAGACCTGCAATTGGCAAGTATACGGCCCTCCGCTCGCCCCGGGGCTCAAGAAAAGGAAACTAAACAAGTGCTAACCCAAGAAAAACCCGAAATCAAGAAAAAACTGTCTACTTAAAAAAAAAACAAAACCGACGGGATTTGAACCCGGGTCGCCGAAGTGAACCACGCAAACCCCTAGACCATCTGCTGACTTACAAACAACTGGTTGCATCGCGAAGACATGCGTCATCTCACGTAGCTAGCCAATCACGTGCCCCTCATTCACAAGGGCACTATTAACTGAAATCGCGCTTCCGGTAGTCGCTGTAGGAAGCACTGATTGCACGGATGCGTTCTGCTTGTAGCTAAATTTGACTTGTGCATCGAAATGGATTAATGTTGTGACAAGAGATGGCGCTAAGGGTGTCGCTGAGGCGTAAGATCCTTTACACAAATAGAGCACTATGTAAAACTCCACCTCTCCTATTGGTCGATCCGCATGAAGAAAGGAAACTAACCAGGTGCTAACCCAAGACATACCCAAAATCAAGAGAAAAACAGTTTAGAAACAATCTTAAAAAAAAAATTAAAAAAAAGCAACGGGGTTTGAACCCGGGCCGTCCAGGTGGGACCCAGGCATCTAAACCTCTCGACCTCGAGAGCTCTTGCCACAAATTGATTGCATCACGAGAACATATTGTAATATGAGATGGATCGACCAATAGGAGAGGTCGATTTTTACATAGTGCTCTATTGGTGTAAAGAATCTTAAAATGCGTCGCCGATATACAGTGGCTTTATACAAGTAAAGCCACTGTACGCCGAGATACAGTGACATTTCTTGTATAAAGTCCTCCCCCTTATATATTTATCTATGATAAAATCACTGTTCGCCGAAAGGTTTTAAGTGGCATTCTTGGAATGCGATACACAGTGGCATGGAATATTAATGAATACGAGGTAATTAATTATTGCTTATACGGTTTTCTGCTATTTTTTGATTAAATGGAAAAATTTTTATATAGGCACATTTTAGTATCTTTGGGGATTGCAAATATACTGGCAAAGAAGAGAATTTTTAAAGTTATGTTTGTTTTCTTTTTTTAATTTGGGTTAGTTTGGTGTTCTTCTTTTTTTAATTTGGGTTAGGTTTGCTAAGTTTGGGTTAACCCAAACTAGCCAAAACTAACCCAAATTAAAAAAAGAAAACTAACCCAAACTAATAACCCAAATTAAAAAAGAAAACTAACATAGCTTACAAAAGAAATCTCTTCTCCGCCAGTATATTTGCAATCCCTAAGGACACTAGAATGTGCCTACATAAAAAAAAATTCCATATAATCCAAAAATAGCAGAAAACCGTATAAGCAATAATTACCAAATACGAATTAAATCGCTAGATTTGAAAACATGTTAAACTAACTATTTTATTATTATTCTCAATTGTTCACGGTTTCTGGCTTACGTTAGATACCTGTAGATCAGACAACTACTATTGTTGTTACGGCCTAGTAGACTTTGCGTTATTTTTTCATTTTTATTATTACCTTTGATATTTTTTTCCCAAACAAACTCTTCATTATCTTAGTCCTACCGGTAACTTGACGGAGAAGCACTTACGTTTAAATTTAACATACCGTAAATTCTATAATTAATTGATTGCTACATTAACGCCAGGTCGGACTAGTTATTTTCATTTTGCGTATCATAACTGAGACCCAAATATACATAGTTAGTTAGTAATACGGCTTTGTAACAAATCATGATTTGAGTTACTTGAATTTTTTCATAACTAGTGGTTATATGCAATAGCCCTGGTCTTCATTTATATTTTAATTCTTAAAGTTTTTCCTATTATTGCATTCATCATAGATTACGGTTAAATATTTCGGCGCTTGTTTAGGTAAAACGTGTGATTTACTTCATCAAGTAACCGAGTAAAGCCTACAATTTCACGTTGAAGTATAGTTGTTATAATAAATTAATCTGCCAGAATTACTGGTCATTTCTTAATTTTTTCCCCCTTTTTGTATTCACCTGTTTTCATTAAGTTATTTAATTTCCTGAACTCCTCTTAGTAGTCCAAGAGGCGACCGTTATAATAGTGTGGTGTCTGATCTGTCAGGATTTTGCATGATAAAAAATATTGTTTAGTTCGGACAAATAAGAAATCGTTGGTCGGCCGAGGCTGGCCTTGACCAGTAATTAATTATACAGGGTCTTTCAAAAAGTTCGCATTATATGGAAAACTTTTTCATTATTGATTTCACAGAAAATTCTATTCTTGACAAAAGTTCATGCTTGGAAAAAAAACAATTTTGACGATGTTAATTTAAGGATGTTATACAGGGTACTTAAAAAATACAAAAATTAAGCTTAAAAAAACAAAAAGTTTGGAATATCGGAAGACTTTCTACAGAAAAAATTAAGCTTTTATTAAGATAAAAATAAAAGTCAAATACTATTAAGCTTTTATTAAGATAAAAATAAAAGTCAAATACTATTTTTTCCAAAAGTTCATGGTTGCTGAAAGAAAAATAAGACCAAAATTAAGAAAAAGAGGTTTTTTTTTCAATAATTGTCATGAATTTTCTCATAAGCAGTGCCACTTTTGAAAAAAATAGTATTTGACTTTTACTTTTCCTGTAGAAGGTTTTCCGATATTCCCACATTTTTGTTTTTTAAATTATTTTTTTTTTATTTTTTAAGTACCCTGTATAATATCTTTAATTTAGCATTCTCAAAGTTAGTTTTTTTCAACCACCAACTGTTATCAAGAATAAAGTTTTCTGAGAAATCTATAATAAAAAAGTTTCCCGTATGATGCGACCTTTCTGAGACACTACAAGGTGATTCACGGTTGATGGTAGGTTAAACGTTTCTGGAGAACCACTCAACGGATCATTCTGAAAATTTGGTCGTTTACATAAACGAATATGCTCTACCTTGCTAAAATATTTTCGACAGTGTAGTGTACTAAAAAGTAGTAGCAACTGTCAAATTTTAAATGGAACACCCTATACAATGTATCCAAAAAAGTATGCAACATATGGGAAACTTTTTTATTATTGGTTTCTCAGAAAATTTTATTCTTGATAAAAGTTGGTGCTTGCCTTAAAACAGTAAACGAGTATTTCAAATTTTCCATACTGCTTTTAGTGCGGGCGCAAATGTCATTTTTCCGAAATCATTCATTCATTTCATGTAAAACAACTAATAATTTATTTATCTTTTGCACCCGGCGATGAGTAAAATATGCCCAAGTATCCTAAAAAGCCATATAAAATATTTGGTCTTGAAGAGTAAGCCATGCATTTGGAATAAAAAGAAATATATAGCAATAATTTTCTTCGCTCTGACATATGAAATTAATTATTAATGAGTCAGTAATTCCAGTTGTATTTTGTAATAATTATTGTGGACAATTAATTATTTTGGACCAAAATTGTTTAAATGTGTTTGCAACACACTGATATTTAACTGGCTTTTATCTCTGTAAAAACTGAAACATTATGCAACTATGTAACTAATATCTACTTTAAACAAATTTTGAAGTTGCTTGGCAAGTATACTAATAACACAAGAACAAAGCATTCACCGATGGCGTAACGTTTGAGAAAAAAATCGAGAAAAAAAAGGGAAATTAAAAATTGATGTACTTAACTCAAATTTCATATTTAGATTTTTTTAATTTGGAAGAACTTTTCCTTATAAGATTTTGCTGTATCTTCGACGCGATTTCGGAAAAATTACATTTGCGTCCGCACTAAAAGCAGTAAGTAAAATTTGAAATACTCGTTTACTGTTTTAGGGCATGCACCAACTTTTATGAAGAATAAAATTTTCTTAAAATCCAATAATAAAGAAGTTTCCCATATGTTGCACACTTTTTTGGACACACTGTATATTATTGCATATTTGGATTTTTGCGGAGAATTCTAGACATTTTCATAAATAATGTCCTATACCTATCTGTTACTGTGTTTGAAATATTGACAGTTGAAAATCGACCATTTACCAAGTTTGACAGCCTGTAAAATCTAAATGGCTAAAGATAGAGCAAAATGGTTTGCACTTTCCTATCTTGGTTTTTCATAAGCTATCTTTTGACACTAATTTTTTTTTATTTAACCAGAGGTTAAGAAATCCCGGTTAAATTTAATCTCTGGTTAAATCTAAAATGAGTGTCAAACGATACCTTATGAAAAACCAAGATAGAAAAGTGCAAACCATTTTGCTCTAGCTTTAGCCGTTTAGATTTTACAGGCTGTCAAACTTGGTAAATGGATCATTTTCAACTGTCAATATTTAAAAAACACTAAACAAATAGGTATAGGATATTATTTATGAAATATGTCTAGACTTCTCCGCAACATTAAAATATGCAATAATATATAGGATATTCGATTTAAAATTTGATAGTTGCTACTATACTTTTTAGTAGAAGCGGCAACACTGCACTGTCGAAAATATTTTTAGCAAGGTAGAGCATATTCGTTTATGAAAACGACCAAATTTTCAGAATGATCCGTTGAGTGGTTCGCCAGAAACGTCTAACCTACCATCGACCGTGAATCACCTGTATATTGTCTTTCAAAAAGTTCGCAACATACGGAAAACTTCTTTATTATTGATTTCTCAGAAAACTTTATTCTTGATAAAAGTTGGTGCTTGGAAAAAAACTAATTTTGACAATGCTAAATTAAAGATAAGTTATACAGGGTACTTAAAAATACAAAAATAGAATATAAAAAACAAAATTTTTCGAATATCGGAAAACCTTCTACAGGAAAAATAAAGCTTAAGATTTAATAATTAAGATAAAAATAAAAGTCAAATACCTACCATTTTTTTCCAAAAGTGCACTGTTGCTGCGAAAACTCATGACAATTATTGAAAAAACCCTCTTTTTCTTAATTTTGTTCTTATTCTTTTTCAGCAACGATGCACTTTTGGAAAAACTAGTATTTGACTTATATTTTTATCTTAATAAAAGCTTTATTTTTTTTTGCAGAAAGTTTTTCGATATTCCAAAGTTTTTGTTTTTTTAACCTTAATTTTTTATTTTTTATGTACCCTGTATAAAATCCTTAAATTCGCATCGTCAAAATTAGTTTTTTTCTAAGCATCAACTTTTGTCAAGAATAGAATTTTCTGTGAAATTAATAATAAAAAAGTTTCCCCATATGATGTGAACTTTTTGAAAGACCCTGTATAATTAATTACTGGTCAAGGCCAACCTTGGCCGACCAACGGTTTCTTCCCAACTAAACAATATTTTTTATCATGCAAAATTCTGACACCACACTATTATGCCGGTCGCCTCTCGGAATATAAGTGGTAACGTTCCAGAGGAGAAAATCGCAAAAAGTTGTAAGTATCTGATTTTTTTTATTACTTGCGCTTAATAATTGAAACGTTCTGTATTTATGGATTTTACCTTCCTTATCGTTTATCACTGACTTTGTTTTTTTATATTTGAGCATTTGCTTATTACTGACTGATTAATTTTTGAGTATTTATTTTTCTATTGTTAATACTGATAAATTTCTGGCATTCAAATCTGATTTAATTTCTAACTTAATTTTGTTATCTTTTTATTTTGTCGCGAAGCTTAAGCTAAAACGAGTTCCATATTTCAACTTTGGGATATTTCTTACTTGTGCCGTCTACAAGCCCGTGGCGCCTTAAATAAATAAACCCACCCGTACTCTCTGACATTTGAGCTAGGGCCTAATTTGTACGCTCGGCGACAACTCGTTCTAGCCTACGTATCGACACACGTAAATTCAGTTAATTTTAAATTTAAATTCTCAAACTTAAAATTTTTAATTTGAGATTATTCATTCTCGGTTCCTTCTAAGCTCGAGTGAAGGTTTTGCGCCTATTAGAAGAAAAGAAAAAGCGGAACAAAGTCGTGAGGTAAAATAATTTGGGCACATAAACATATCTCAAAAGTATTTTAATTGTGTTTATAGGGTCTTAGTACTACAGCGTGCAAACAATATTTTTGAAATGTAAATAAATTAATTAATTTAATTTAGGAGAAAATTATATTCTAGGGTCGAATAGACATCAAATAGGGGAGCCAATTCGAGGCAAAGAATATAGAGTATCCTATTTAAAAATGAACGTTAAACTTATGTTTTCTCTGTTTTGTGAAACACCCTGTATTGCCGAAAATAATTTTAAAATATATGCCTTTGAAAACTATGAAACTTTCTATTTATGGTTTTTTTTTTAAATCTTACAGCTAACGAGACATCAAAGAATTAAACTAGATGGGCACCCTGTATATCTTAGATTCTCCAGCACAGAATAGTTACTTAAATAATGCACCTTTTAGGATCAGGTAATCATAGAATGGCTAAGAGACCGATTAATCTTAAATTAACATTATAAAAACGTTGTGTAATTTCGCGTGTCTGGTCTTTTTTTTATACCACGAATAATACAGCCTTACTAAATTAAATCTCATAATATGTAATATGCAACATAGTTTTATTAAAACAAATAATCGTTTTACATTTAATGGCTTTGAACAAGCCGAATATATGTTGCTTAGCAGCATATAGCTATACAGTCTGTTTAGGAACCTAGATTTAAAATACCTACAAGTAGTCATATAATAAAATTAATTATCCGATTAAGAACATAAGTAGAATATAGGTAAGTACTATATACAAGATATCTATAACCTAAAAATATAGCGGAATATAAAAATAAATAATTTGTAGCTTATATTATTCTATTATATTGTCTTTTAATTCTTTTTTTACATAGCTTCTACACGTCTCTTAAGGTTTTGCAATTGCTGGGCAATCTCTTCAGGTAAATCATTTCCAACTTGATCATTAAAATATTTCTCAATTGCAGAAACCTCTTCCAGCCAAAAGTCCTTTGACAAACCAAATAATTCGTTCGTATCAATATTTTCCTTAAGTCCATCAAGGTTTATAGCGTCCTTCGTCGGTACTAATCCAATAGGTGTGTCAATGGCACAGTCTACATTATTCAGTCTTCTTAAGATCCAGTCTAAAACACGGGAGTTCTCACCAAATCCGGGCCATAGAAATTTTCCATCACTGCCCTTTCTGAACCAGTTAACGTGGAAAATTTTGGGCAACTTTGAAGATCGTTTTTCCATGGAAAGCCAGTGTTTCAGATAGTCGCCGAAGTTGTAGCCGAAAAAGGGTCGCATTGCAAATGGATCGTGCATAATCACCTTTCCCTAAAACAATGAAGATTGAAGATTAAATTACAATAAAAATATAAAATTTAAATATAGTTATTTTATAGTTTTTTTATAGCTGTTGCACATTTTTCAATGATATTCATAAAAATTGCCCCGTAGGTACATAGCCACTTTTCTCTGAAATTACTTTTCCTCTGAAACATTGAGGATTAGATTAAACATTTGAATTTTGATTCGAAATATTTATCTCGGAATATACTTATTTAAATCAAAAAGCAATATAAATTTCAATTATCTAGTATTCATATCAAATGAGCAATTCCATATTTCTGGAGAGATCAATTATTAAAGAAAAAATCTATTGTAAAGAACCCTTATTACATATGCCGTATGAAGGAAATTGTACAACAACACCCATTGCATCTTTGAAATAATTGTAATTAAGCCTTTTATTTATCAAATCAACTACTGACATGTGTAGTAGGCTGCACAGCCAGCTCCACATCGATTTAGTTCTGTAATAATAGAAATTTTACATCTAAATTCCATCAATATGGAACCGTCATGCTGTAAATGCTTTTGTAAGTGTATATTTAAACGCAGACCTAAAGGTGAGGATGTGTTTGGCGCCTCGTGTGATCTTTGTTCTAAATCTTTTTGTAAAAAATGTGCAGAAATCTCATCATCGGAAGAGGATGCTTTAGTTGTAGCTAACCGAAAACTACTACATTGCTTAATGACTGCCGGCGCCGCGCGCCGTATAGTTGACAACAAAAATGGCGAAAACATTAAGAAGCTCTCTGAGGCTTATGATAAAGTTAAAGCTGAAAGTGAAAAAAAGGAATTAATCGAAAGGTTACAAGTAGACTTTGAGAGCGATAAAGATGAAATGCATTCTGAAATCAGCACTACTCAAAGCACTAAAGGCCAAACAACGGCATATTGAAAGACTTCAACGTGGTACTCAAGATTTTGAAGAAGCTGTCTGTGCGGGGGAACAGGGTGTTGAAGCCATATTTAGCAAGCAAAAACTGGAGATTCAGAAGCTAAACAAGGAGATTATAACACTGCTAAGTACTGACAAAAATCTTACCGAGCAAATTGTTGAATTACATGAAAAATCTACGTGCCTCGAGAGAAAATTAAGTGAGTTAAATATCTTAAAACAAAATATGTTGACAAGTATTGACGTTCTGGAGACGGAAAAGGAACGGTATGCAACGGGTCTTAAAAAGACGTTGTATGACCTGTACAATACAAGAGACGACCTGGCCAATTTGCGCAAGCTTCATTGTAACCCAGAAAATCTATATGTAGAGTTAACTAAAGAAGATCTGGGTAATAATGCCATTAAAAACTGCGAGTTTACTAAAGAACATAATCCAATCACTGAAAATGATCAAACAACTAAAAGTAGTAAATTGCTTATTTTAGGGGATCAAGAGAGCTTTCATATGGGCAATGTTTTAAGATCTAAGACAAAGGATTTTACAATCCAATCAATAATTAAACCTAATGCCGAAATTTATAAAAGGTATAAAAGACGTAGTATCATTGACCAAAATGTTTACTTTTAATGATTATGTTACTATTTGTGCGCGTCTTAATAATTGTAAAAATAGTAACTATCCATTATTTAAAGATATCAATGCAAGTTTAAAATGTTTAGCACATACAAATGTTATAATTTTAGCTGTACCTTATAAAATGTCTGTTCAAGCAAATCTCAAGATATTTAAATTCAATAGTAAACTTGACTTTTATATAAAAAGACTTAACCAATTTGTTCAAGGTAAATTTTGTTTTCTAAATAATAATTCTAGGGGTATACCATGTGGAAAAGATAAAATTTGCAATGATATTTTAAAATTATTAAAATTAAACCCGCCAAAGCCTGTCCTAAGCCAGGTTGAAAAAGGGTGAAGGGTTGGAGTAACAACCACGTAAAAAAACCAGGGTTCATCTGGCCCGAATGATAGCACCCTGTAAGGGCCCCTGTCTAGGGCACAGGCGAAGCTGCTGCCTTGTAGTTAGATGTTGGGTCATTAAAGGCTAGAGGAAGAAAACCTAGACTAAAAATTTCCTGGTCCTCCAAGTTGGGGGTTATGGCAATGGGTTAGCAACCCATTACATAGGAAAACTATAATTATCGCTAAAAATCCCAGCACCATGCCTCGGAACTCGGATCGGATTACACGGAAACGACTTTGGCGACGAAATAGGAAAATGATATGTGCTACATGGAACGTTCAACGATTAACAAATAAAACAGAAGACGTGATCAAAGGATTGAACAGAAACAAAAAAAAAAAGGAAATGGAATTGAGAACCTCTCAGACTATATTCATATCTATAGCGGAGTACCTAAGAATAAGAGAGCTGCAAAGGGGGTTTCAATACTAATACATAAACGATATCAAAAGGGAATAAGCAGCTGGGATGCTATAGACGAAAGACAAATTGCCGCCAATCTTACTATCAAAGGACACAGAATAACGATCCTAGGAATATATGGTCCAAATGATGATGCCCTACAGACAGAGAAAGATGAATTCTATGACCAGCTAAATGAAACCATAATAAAAATCGGAAACCAGAGAGAAATAATATTGCTCGGGGACTGCAATGCAAGAGTAGGTAGTAGCGAGAACAGTCAAACAATAGGGAGATATGGCGAGGAAGTTCTAAACAATAACGGCCAGACACTAAGAGAGACCTGTGAACAACACCAATTAAGGATACTAAACGGATTCTTCCAACATAAAGACATTCACAAATACACGTGACATCAGGATACACGAGAACTTAAATCCATTATCGACTTTATTATTACCAGGCAATATACAGTATTGAACGTCCAAGATACTAGAGTGTATAGAGGTCTCGAATGTGGATCCGATCACTATCTTGTAGTGGCTAAGATTTATGTTCCATTTAACAACCTGACAACACAAAACACGGATGGTGAAACAGAAGAACAAAAGTTAAAAGAAATAAAATACAATATAAAAGGTCTACAGGACTATAGCACAAAACTCCTGTACCAAAACCGATTAAATCAAAAACTATGTGATGATTATCTAACATCCGAAACAAAAAACCTATACCAGCACATAATAAACTCTTTACACTCCGCAGCCCAGGAAGCCCTTGGCAAGACCAGCTACGTAAACCAAAAATACAACAACATAACATGGGATATACAACTCGAAAACCAACGCAACAAAAAACAAGAAGCTTATAAAAGATGGCTAACCACAAGGAACCCCGAACATAGACAATGGTATAAAAGAGAACAAGCCGTATTTAAGCGGACGATTAGGGCTAATAAGAATATAACTTGGGAGGCAAAATGTAGATAAATCGACAGCTATATCGGAGGCTCAAGATCATCACAAGCATGGAAATTAATAAAATCCCTACGAACAAACACCTCAAATAAAACTAAAACACAGCCCATCACAATGGATACATGGAAAGAACATTACACAAAGGAACTTAAAGAAGTTAGAGAACAATATATTAGGACATCACCAGAACATTTTCATGTACAGGGTGAATATATAAATATAGATATGGAAAGGATAGAACAAGCACTAAGAACCATGAAAAACAATAAGGCATGTGGTCCAGAGTATATACCGGCAGAGCTACTAAAAAACGGAACACCAAAACTAATCAGCTTTCTCAAAGAGTTATTTACGAGATACATAAATGGGGAAGAAATTAGTGATGGGCTTATTCGAATGAAAAATAACCTGTTATCCGGTTATTAAAATCACCTGTATTATTCGGTTTTCATTCCACAAGTATTCGAATGAAAAATAACCTGAGCCTGATACCTACGTACGAATTCAAATACAAACACGAAGGAACAAACCTCGCTGTCGCCTCGCGTCGATCCGTCGAATGATCAACAAGCAAGCAAGGAGCAGTTTTAATATAGTTATGAGTTAAGAAGCAACTTTCGATGTTTTAACTCGAATAAAAGATGAGTTTTAAAATTTCAAATGTACCAGTAGGATGTGGAATTGTGGAATGTGGAAGCCGAACTTGAGGGGTTGAAAACTAGGGAATATTAAGTTAAGATTACATAATTTACTTTAATGCGTACCTAACATAAAAAAAATCTAATTTTCGGCGCCTGAACGCCTAAAAAGTGCAAATACAGCAATTTGTTGACATCCTCAAAGAATTAAGATAAAAGGCGGTCGCTTTTGATCCGGCCGGCCGATATTTTTTGTTGCGATTAACAACAGCCCCACATATTTCTTATTTTTTTCATACACTTCTTCGTAATGAATACGACCTGCTTTCCAATACATAACACCAATTATCACCTAATGTTTGTTTAGTTTTTAGGTTATATATTGGAATTTAGAATATAGGAGCATACATAAGTCGTAATATAACTATAACAATATAATATGTACAATTAATTATTAATATTATTATAGTACTATAAATACATCGCCAGAGAGAAATACTTTTTTGCAAAGTAAATTTTTAATAATTATGTTCATTGCATGTAATCAACACATCCAAGAATCATATTTTGGAGATTAAGTATTTTTGATTGAAAAACGTAAAATGCTGTTTATTATATTTTGTTCAATAATATTGCGTAGGTAATCAAATATTTACTCGTATTCTATTGTTATTTACTTATTTATTAAGCCATGCTTAATAAGACAATTACAGCAGCTACGAATTACGAATAAGATGCCGATGACGCTGAACCTCCTTCCTAACCTGCTGCGATCGCTAACCTGAATTTATTCGAATGATTATTCAAATAATCATTCGGTTATTAATATTATTTGAATACAAATAATTCGGTTATCAAAATAATTCGGTTATGCCCATCACTAGAAGAAATCCCACTAAGCTGGAAAGAAGCCTGGATTACACCGATATATAAAAAGGGCCCAAGAGACCAATGTGGGAACTACAGGTGTATCTCAGTAACAAGTACTTTCAGTAGATTATATGGGAAAATTCTTAAAAACATAATAGAAAGAGAATATGAACCCCAAGAAATAAAAGAACAGGCAGGCTTTCGTGCTGGAAGATCATGTATCGACCACATTTTTACTGTCACGCAACTCAATGAGAAAAAAGTCGCAAGGAATCGGGAAATCCACCTCTTATTTGTTGACCTTACAAAAGCCTATGACACAGTCCCAATAAAAAAACTATGGCAAGTTCTAGAAAGATCCCCAATTAACAATACGGCAATAGCTGCAGTAAAACAACTGTACAAGGAGGCAAAATCAAAAGTAAAATTGGGAAACAATTTCTCAGAAGAATTCTTGGTAACGAAAGGGGTACGGCAAGGTTGCTGTCTCTCCCATCTGCTATTTAAAATATATTTAAACGAGGCTTTAAAACAATGGAGAAGATCCTGCTCTGAAATGGGCGTACCATTAAATGAGGAGACAGCCCTCTATACACTCCACTTCGGGGACGATCAGATAGTCATAGCGCAAGACAAAGAAGACCTCGAATTTATGACTCGAAGACTCTTCAAAGAATACGAAAAATGGGGATTATCAATAAACCGTACAAAAACCCCGTATTTATGCATAGGGAATGAGAGCAGCAACTTGACCGTGGATGAAAATGTAATAATTAAGGCATGTGAGGAATATACATATCTAGGTACAAAAATAAACCACAGTGGACTCACGGAAAGTGAAATAGAACAAAGAATTATGAACGGAAAGCAAGTCATAGGCTGCTTAAATTCAATCCTATGGTCCAAAAACATCTCCCGACAAAAAAAACAACTCCTGTTCAACTCCATCTTTAATAGCATAGTGTTATATGGATGCGAAATATGGCAGCTGAATAAATCCTTAGAGCGTCGTCTATTAGCACCAGAAATGGACTTCTGGCGAAGAGCTGCTGGAAAATCCAGAATGGAAAAAATACCCAATAACCAGATGAGACAAACTATGGGAGTCCAGACAACAATAGTAGAAGAAATCGAACGCAGACAGCTAACATGGTATGGACACGTCGAGCGAATGGACGAAGGAAGACTCCCCAAACAAATACTCAACTGGGTGCCAACTGAGAGGAAAAAGAGGGGAAGGCCAAGGCCATTTTGGATAGTAGGCATCCAAAAAGCAATGTCTGAGAGAAACTTACATCCAGGAGATTGGAACGACAGAAGAAGCTGGAA
>JAEQML010068000.1:0-18616 GCA_016904865.1 Pissodes strobi | reverse complement strand
CTGAGTTGCAAAGAGAGCATCTCTTGTGCCCAATGCATCCCGAAAACCAAACTGTGTGCGGGTTATGTGTTCTTCAGATTTTATATATTCTTTTATGTATTAAACAGTCTTCAAACCATGGTTAGCGAAACGCGCGACAAGTGCAATAATTCTGTTTGGGTATTGTGGATAAAACTCCGTTTTAGTGTTCAAAATGCTAAACTAAAAGGGATTTACTTAATAAAATAAATATAAATATAGACGGATCAAGTAAGGAGAGTTGAGTTCAAGTCTACCGATATCGAGGCGAGAAGTTCAATAATAAGGTTTAAATAGTTATAATCAATTTTCTCCCATGGGTTTGATAACCAGATACAATAAACTTAGCATAAATAACCTAAACGTCCTAATTTTATAGCATAGTTTTAGGTATTAACGAGAATGAAAGCGATAAAAGGTTTGCAGAGCTTTAGAGGACTCCCTTTTACAAAAATTAACATTAGATATGGTTAGAGAACTGAACCTCAGTATCTCTTGAAGTAATATGTCAGAATATACTTCTCGGAAATTGTCTTTAGAGTTCTCATTAGGAAAATTTAAGGTATTAGCACGATAGAGCAATAACTAAATTATAGATAATTAGATACAGGTAGGGCTAGCACTATATAATTTAAATAGATCCTATCAGGACTCGCCGATACCTTCTGCCTTCCTTATGTGTAAAGCTACTGGACTGGACACCAGTGTAGATGGACGAGCTAGGTGAACCTCTCAGCTGGGAAGATCAGTTTCTCTACAAAACTCTCGGCCTGGTCCACTTCGGATAAGACGACGGGCTTCTGCTCAAGGAAGGAATTCTCAGAACAAATAGG
Organism: Pissodes strobi; assembly: GCA_016904865.1. Lineage (NCBI taxonomy): Eukaryota > Metazoa > Arthropoda > Insecta > Coleoptera > Curculionidae > Pissodes > Pissodes strobi. The sequence continues at coordinate 17,765 of JAEQML010068000.1, read as the reverse complement.
CATCAGTCCCTCGGAAAGACCCTGGTGAAATGACAAACGATTTCTTAGCCATGCTACTAAAAAGCACATGCGTCGAACCTACCTTTTTAAGTAAAAGGGTATCACACCACCTTTCACTCGGTGTTTCACAACCGCATAGTCGGTATTCTATCAAACCATACACATTACCAGGCCCTGTAAATCTAATAAAAGAACTCTCTAGTGACCTTCCACCAACAGTTAAGACTTAATCGCCACAAGGAACCCCTTTTCAAAGGTAAGTTTTAAACGAAAAGGGTCTCAACTTTAACTATTCGTTACATATCATATTTTCGTGCACATCTGTGAAAGCGCTCCCTGGCAAGAGGTTTAGAGTGCTGAAACCCACTCGAAGTAGTAAGGTTGCGACAATGGACAACACAATTTAACGGATACGCAGAGAAAATCGAAATATAGTATTAAGATACATGTGCAACGTTACAACCTCAACTAAAAAGACAGGCGCATTGGTATAATAGAGTAAAGTGTAAATTCATTAAATGCTTGATCGAAAGAAATCGTTATTGTTTTACCGAAGTATCGTCTTTGCCTGACGTAGATTGACCCTAACCTGAGCTACATAACTTGCACGCCAATCAGGGTGTGGTGTCACGAGACACAGGTCGTGACTTTATGATCAGAAATTCCGTAATGCCTTTTCAAATGCTTCGCTTTTAAAAATATGATGACAGACAAAATTTTGATAAAATTTGTTTGAACAATGGACCTTTTTGGCAAAAAAAGGTATTTTTGATTTTAACTACGAAAAACATTGAATCTTGCACAATTTTAAATTTTTTTGATTTTTTTGAATGAAATCTCTCTCTTTGCCTACATTTGCCTGGTTATTTTTATGCTTTTTCCCTGTGGATAAATAATTTAGATGGTGCTACCTCGTCACATTATATGATAAACTTGGTTTGTACAGAGGGTGTGTTTCAAAATTTATTTATTAAACTGCTACGACATCGTTTACTACATATGTAGGCAAAGAAATAGACTTTTGAATATTCCCAATAAGATTTAATATTTTTGAAGTGAAAACTTCTTTAAGCGCATTCAGCACGCTTTTTCCTGGGTAATGAATAAAACTGAGCCATCACGCGTCACGCTCGGGTGTTTAACGCTCATTCAGGTACAGTCGGATCGAGATATATAGGCATTGGAGCGAGAAAGCATTTCTTAATCTTCTTTAGGCGGGTTCAACACACTTTTTCCTGGGAAGAAACTGAGTCATCACCCGCGACGCATAAGGTAAAGTCGGTGTTAATAATTTTTTTCTGGAACGGCTGTGACTGAAAATTTAAGATTTTCTGTTTCCGAGTTATTGCGTCACATGTACGATTTTTCGAAATTTTGCTTCAAAACAGGATAACTGTTGCGGAAAAAAAATTCTAGAAACGTTCTTTTTGCCGGTCTTACAAACACTATTGAAATTAGCGAAAATCGGGAAATGGCGAGTCTTTTTGGGTTCTTCTAGCGCAAAAAGAAGTCGCGACGGTCGAAAAACTGAGATGATAGTTCGATAAGTAATTTCCTGGCAAAAAACTCTCTAAACACTTCTCTGTTTCGAAAATGCTGGAGGGTTTTTTTTTCGAGAAAAATATGTTTTGCATAGAAAAGCTAATCACTTGATTATTTGATGCAGAAACCGACTGTTATATAGCTGTGAGCTAGCTGAATTTAAATTTTCTGCTATTTCAAGTTTTGACATATACCCTTAAGGAATCTAAAATCTTACTCACAGTCTCTGAAATATATTAATTCTGCTAAATTTATCATCAATATGACGTATTTCTATCAAAATTCCAAATAGATGCCTTCTCTTACTGTATTCATAATTCATGCTGTTACCGTTAACGCCATAAATACTGACCATACACTAGGCGATTGTTAGGTAATTGTTTGATTCATATAAAATTGTCGAAAATTTCAAAGTTCATTTTGGTAAAAGAAAAAGAAAAATGGGATTTGAAATGCTTGGAGTTAAGAGAATGAATATAAAAATGCCAGAGTTTTACACACTATGTGCGCACATTTAAACTGAAGCTTCTTACGCTTTTTTTTTATGGCAGTGGCACACACACTAAAGGGAGACCCTATGGCGCTCGACGAGCGGTGTGTGTGCGAAGATGTTGATTGACACGGCTCTTGAATATTTGTAAGTTGTAATTAGTGGGAAACAGATGTCCTGGGAGTGAGTTCCACAGTGATGCAGTGCGCCAGACAAAGGAGTTCTTGTAAAGCGATGTTCTAGGTTTTTCCAGTTGTACGACGAACTGGTGCGCTCTTGCCGTCTGTCGTGACTCTCTGACAGGAGCTGCCAGGGGCGGGATGAGCCGGACCAAATTCTGGGAACATCTGCCGTCAAAGTATCTGTAAAACAGAGATATCTCGGCTACATGTCTGCGGTGTTCCAGACTATCGAGATTCCGGGTCAACTCCGGGTCGCCGACGAGACGCACAGCTCTCTTCTGAATGGAATCCAGCAGCCTTAGGGTGTGCGTTGGTGCGGCACCCCAGATATGTGAGCAATATTCTAAGCACGGTCTTATTTGCGCTTTGTAGAGCAAGACAAACTGCTGCGGTGTATAGGGTTTTTTGTTGCGAAATAGCGCACCAAGCTTCTGGGAGGCTGATTTGGTGATGTTAGCAACGTGGTTATGCCAGGACTTATTGCTGTTGAACGAGATACCCAGCAGTCCGATTGACGAGGATGAAGGAATAGTCGACCCTGCCATAATGATGTCAGGGCCCGCTGTATTGGCCCTCTTGGTAAACGTGGCTGCTTGGGTCTTTGCTGCATTGAACTGGACCAAATTTCGGTCGCCCCAAGTTTGAACTTGGGGCGATTTGTTGAACTGTCTGCGGTGATGAATCTCAGTCGCTGGTAAGGGTTTTTCTGATCTAAAGTGGGAGACAATGGTACTGTCATCTGCAAAACTGTAAACAGGATTATTTGTTTCGGTCAGCAGGTCATTAATATAGATGAGGAACAGAGTTGGTGAAAGAAATGCATCCTGAGGCACGCCCGCGTTGATGGTGAATGTGTCCGAGATGTGTCCATCGACTGCAACGTGCAGAGATCGGCTGTTAAGGAAAATGGCAAGCCAGCTGCAGAGAGAGGCTGGCAGTCCGAAGGACGGTAGTTTGTGGAGCAGTCCGTCATGCCAAACTCTGTCGAATGCCTTTGAAATAGCCAACGCAATCGCTCGAGACTCTCCGTAGTTCTCAATTGCCCTACTCCATATATGAGTGACATAGGCCAATATATATCCTGTCGATCTCTCTTTGCGAAAGCCGTATTGATTATCGCTGATTATTTTGTTGTTCTCGACGTACTTGAGTAGTTGCTGATTGACTACACGTTCCATGACTTTGGATATTATTGGAAGCAAGGCAATTGGACGATAGTTTGAGGGCGTGGTTTTCTTGCCTTTTTTTGGAACAGGTTGCACTTAAGCGACTTCCCAAGAAGATGGGTAAATCCCTTTTCCATAAGACAGAGAAAAAAAGCCTAAAAAAAAACGGGTGTTAGTTCGTTGGCGCAGTTCTTTAACGCGATGGCAGGTATTCCGTCAGGTCCTGATGCCTTTTGCGTATGTAGATTTTTAAGGAATTTACGAATATCACGGTGATGAAATTTGACTTCTGCCATGGTAGTGTTGATGTTCGATATGGTGGGGAGAGTCTTGCCTTGGGGGACGTTTAAGGTAGAGTGCGAAGAAAACATTTTGGCGAGCATGTTTGCTTTTTCCTTGGCTGTGGTCGCCGTGATGCCACGTTCGTCTGTCAAAGGTGGGAGAGACGTTTCTGTAAAGTTGTTACTTACTGCCTTTGCTACCGACCAGAAATTCCTGGAACCAGTGGGGCATTGCAAAAGTTTATTCCTGATCCTTTGATTGTGTTTGTCCATAGTTTCGTCGATAAGACGCTTGCATTCGTTTCTCGCTTCGACAAAATAATTGCGATTTTCAGCGGTCTGATTTTGCTGCCAGTACTTGTAGGCTTGCTGTTTCCTACCCACAGCTCTTTCGCATCTTCTGTCGAACCAGGGCTTTCCTTGTGATGGTAACTTGATGGAATTTGGGATGTATGCTTCCATTCCTGAGGAGATTACTTGCGTGATCTTTTCGCAGCAGACTGATGGGCCGTCAGCGTCAAAGCAGACGTCGAGCCAAGGAAAATCTAGGTAGAACTCCCTTAGATCGTCCCAGTTTGCAGAATTGTAATGCCAGATTTTGCGAGGCAATGGTGGATCCTTCTGTATGAGTGGCAATTCACAAACCGTTGTAATAAGTTTGTGATCGGAAGTACCTAATGGCGGACCAACTGTAACTGTGTACTGGTCAAGATTGGTGGTTAGAAACAGATTCAGGAGGGCGGTGAATTCGCCCCTCTCTGAGATTCGAGTTGGTTCGCCTACAATTTGAGTAAGCCCGCAGCTTATGGAGAATGCTTCAGCCTCTCTACCTTCGTTGTCGGTCTTGTTGTGATGTTTGAGCCAGTTGGTGTTGTGGGCATTGAAGTCTCCCAGAACGATTATTTCTGAACTGGGATGATCAATCTGTATTGATTCAAAAGTGGTAGGTAGTGTTGAAAAAAAACGTTGGTAGGCTCTATCTCTCGGAGGGCGATAGAGACAACAGATAAACTTGGTTAATCCCTTGGCGGTGAACTTGAGCCACATGACGTCAAGGTTGTTCGGTTCGAGTGTTTCCTCGCTGTGACATGAAAGGTCGCTTCGGACAAAAAGGCATATTCCGTACTTATGTCTAAATCGGGTATGTAAGTCGTAAACAGGATAAGGTTAGTTCACTGTTGTTGTTGTAGAACATACTTGTGTTTCTGTAAGGGCTAGTATGTGTGGTCTATTTGCTTGTAGATGTTGGTGTACCGAATTTATGTTTATATTTAGGCCTCTTATGTTGCAGAAATCAATTCTAAATTGGTTCGGTATCTTTGCTGTCTGTGAAATGCGGAACGAAGTGCTCCCAGGGCCACCCAGCGCCCGGAGATCCGAATGGCCGGGAAGTTTACCTCCGGAATATTTTGATCCTGTAAGCACCATCATGTCCATATTATTATATTCCTACTGTGGAACCCGGAACCACCAGCGCGGAAACGGAACGTGATTCGGGAAAACCACTTAGCGCTTCCTAGTTCTGGTGGGGTGGTCTTTCACCGGACGATGCGAGGAGGCGTATGCATCTACCACCTAGGGCCGCTTCCACTGGATGCATCGGCCTCAGACTCTTTTCTTTGGTGGTCCCTAGTCTGACAGGGGTAAAAATAGGGTTTATTGGGTCACTCCCTAGTGATCAGCTCCAGACTTTGTACGTTGGTGTTCTCCAGCCTGGAGGAGAATGATGGGATTTGATGGGCCACATCCCGTGGCAACTCGGAATGGCGGGGGCGTCACTCCCCGTAATCAAACTGCTCTCACCAGTTTGACGTCCCTGCCAGCTAATACATAGTTGAAAAAAGCAAAAAATTTAAATATAAATAAAGTACAATAAATTAGAAGTAAAATAAGAGGTGATTAACAAATGCATTTATATAAAAATTCACAAAATTGAGATTAAAATAGTAAATCAAGAAGATAAGACGAAAAAATAAGAAAATGCAAAAATTAAGAAATAAAAATGCTACAGTAATTTAGACATAAAATTAGAAATGATCAGAAATATGTTAAATAAAAACTCAAAGTTGTGAACTAAAATAGTAAAGGAGACGAAGCAAAAAGCAAAAAGTAGAAAGAAGACAAATTAAAAAATAAATATGCTACAGTAATGTATGAGTAAAGCCAGAAGTGTGTTTAAATAAATGAATTAGATTTTGAAATTAAATAATAAATCTAGAAGAAACAAGAAAAAATTTAAAAAAGCGAAAAATATCAATAAAAATGGGCAACTTAAGACTCAAAAAGTAAATATTTAAGAAGGTGGTTTAAATAAAAATTTGAAAATACATAAGCTATAGAAATTTCGAAGTAAAAAGTGTTCAGAAATGTGTTGAAGCTAAAATGACACATCGAGAACTTAAACTAAAAAGAACAAAGAATTAAAAGGTAAATAAACTACAGCATTTAAATTAAGAAATGTTTAGAAGCGTGTTAAATAAATATTCAAAAATGATGAACTAAAATAGTAAATTGAAAAAGTGAAGCAAAAAATATAAATAACAAAAATTAAAAATAAACAATTTAGGAGTAAAATTGGAATAATTGGGAAAGAAGTGTGTTTAAATAAGCATTCAAACATTTTGAGATAATATTTTGAATAAATATACTATAGTAATATGGAAGTAAAATAGGAAAGGAAGTATGTATTAAGAAATGTGTTGAAATAAAAATTTTAAAAATAGAATAAATCGCCAAAGTAAAGCAAAAATTATACGGAGCAAAAATTAAAAAATAGATAACTTGTAGTAATTTCGGAATAAAATAGGAAATACCTAGAGGTGTGTTTAAATGAAAATTTTAAATAAAATAGTAAATTTTGAAATTAAGCAATAAAGGTGCAGAAAATTAAAAATTAATAGGTTACAGTAATTTAAGAGCAAAATAATGTATTTAAATACAAATTGAAAATTTTGATCTCGAGCGAAAAGTTGAAAAAAAAATGAAAATGAAATAAGCTACAATATTTTAGGAGAGCGCGTTTAAATAAAAATTGAAAAAATTGAATATAGGATGTAATAATTGAGGCGAAACAAAAAAATAATGAAGTAAAAATAAATTAACAACAGTAATTATTGAAGACTGAAATAGGAAGTGGCAAGAAGTCAAATTTTTTTAAAAATATGTAAAACCCTTCATTTAAAAATATGTGTGTATATACTGGATGTTCCAAAATTAGTGGTAAATAGTAGACAATATAACGATAGATTATTCCATCAAAAATAAGACAAAGAATAGCTATAAGCATAAATGTTTATGCTACGGCCCCGAAAACGAGCTCCGCTGATGATGGGTTTTCTAAAACATTTTTGAAACTACTGACTCATTATTAAAATTTGTAGGTATTATTTTCTTCAGTTATGCCAGGACCATAAAGATGTTATCGAAAGTGACATTATAAAACTTGCCAATGATGCCCAGGTTGCATTATATGCCTGTGATAAAAGCCACAGCTCTTGATAGAGTTCAAAAAGGCTATACAACGATATACGTGCGCGTATGTAGAGGTGTGGCATCAATTAGAATTGGAGAACCACTTTGATAAGAAAAAGATTCTTTAAAAATATATATGGCACTTCGATGAATTCATTATCCAGCAAACATTACCGATTTTTGGGACGACATTTAACAACTACTCAACAAGGGGAGGCTTTTAAGTATTTAAACAATATTAACAGATCTCTTGTTCCATTTGTAATGTTTTTTTATATCAATAAAGTAAGCCCATTTCCAAAGTACTTTTTTGGGGGATCACCAATAACGTGGTAGAAATCGGTCCCTGTATTAGACTCAGACTGGTCAACAAGAACACTTTTTTAGAATTCATTATTAGCATATAACCACAGCATATGCTATGATATATCTTAAGCAGTTCGGATTATATAATCAGACAAAAAAATTAATAAATGTCCATGGAATGTGGACAGAGTTTCAAGACAAGATCCGAATTTCACGAATGATATAATAGTTAGATTAAATTTAATTATTTCTTGACAAACAAATAACGTTACATTTTTCATCGCGCTAGCTCGTGTGTCACGACCTTGAATTTTTATCCCCAGGCACCCGTAAAGAAGTTTCTCTTCAAAATCAGTTTAATTCCACCTTTCGGGTAGATAGAATTTTAAGTCGTTAAGTATATATAAATACATTATTTCTTGTTACATTTATTACATTTACAGTGAGAACACTTATCACGGAATAAATTCAATACTGCGCTTCAACAAGGGGGATGAAATGTTTTCTACACATACAGCCTTGTGTCTTATGAATGAATTGAGGGTGGAATATTCCTAAAATAGCACCCGGCATAATATTTTTGTTAAAACTAGCTACTCTATTTGCAAATCAATCAATATGCAGTTACTGTGTTGCATTTGTATTGCCTATTTATTGAAATTCGCCATACTGTATACCTAAGCAAATCTGATAGTCTAATAAGCAAATACTATACTCGGTCCCTAACGCATCAGTGTGCTTGCATAGATTACCCGGTCCTAAAAGGGTCTGCCAAATGCACTAAATCTCCACCATATCAGACGTGCCCGACTCAATGTAACGTGACGTTATTAAGTAAATTAACTAGAAATTTTTGATAGCATGGACGAGTCGAATATTTTTAATTCTAAGATTAACTGAATGCAAATATATGGCGATGAGTGGCATGGAAAAATATTATATTATAATTTACAAATTTAATAGTTGAAAATCGTCAGGGTAACCTTTTTAAATTATGATCCGAAATATTTACAAAAACTCCGATAAAAACGGATAACCGTCCCGTTAGCATAATGTGTTAAGATATGATGATGCTATTCTCCTGGTAGAAAATAAAGTCAATATCAGTCTTCCGGAATGGTAAAAGAGAGTCACGTATGCTTGCCTCAAACAAAAATCAATATTTAGTATTAAGTAAGTTTGTCTCAAAAATATAATTGTGCACAATGTTAGCTTTGTTTGATATTTCCGCTCGAATGGTCTCGTAGTTAATTAACTATATAAAATATATACCTTGCATGGGTGTGTTGGACTCTGATCCCAGTGCATTCCATGTCTTTTTTAAGATAACGACATTTTATGGACGTGGTTTACATGTTTTCGAGGTAATTCAACACTTTCTCCCTATAGTTTATTTGCGTTTTTCTTAACTTTCCCAGAAGAAACTTGTTTGATTAGAGGTTTCTAAGGTATAAGGAGGAATGAAAACAAATATGTAAATGAAAATTGAAGGGTAGAAAAGCTAGGGAGTCTAAGTGCAAAAAATAAAGATTTGACCTTCTTTGCATAAAACAGACCTACTACTCATATCGATGTCCTATAAGAGACACAAGTCCATATTCATATTTAAACCGTAAGTACATAGTATAAAACTGACGGAGGTTCGAGCTCGTAGATCTAAGTGCCAACGGCGCAAAACGTTACAGCACGTAAAGGCCAGGGGGCCTAAGTGCCAAAAATTAAAATTCGCTCTCCTGCAGAATTATGTTTTGGCACTTAGGGGCTCTCTGGCGTTTCCACCCTTCAATTCTTACTGCTTGGTGAAAGTTTTGTGGCCATATACCATCATAAAGTGCCGTATTATTTCGGCTCTAAATGATTTTTTTATAATATTGCATTAATTTTTATTAATTTCTTTGCGTAGCTATTATTTCAAGAATTGGGTTAATTAACACTTTATTTTGACATTTTGCTTTGCGCCTGTCCCAAAACACGTATCCGGGCGACATTATCAATCTACTAGCTAGCGATGTGTGCTCCAGACCGCAATGTTATCGAGGTTTGATTTAAAACATTTGTTTTTGCAAGCTTGTCAGTGTCGCAGTGCAGCGTAGTTGGGCAGGAAATTAAACAATCAAATGAGGGCAAGAGGTAAAGTTTAATTTCTTAAAGCCTTCTTTCAACCTGTATTTACTTACGCAGTCGATATTATATTATCATAAACAACATGAAAATAATTATGAAAACTATGGGGATAAAATGACTTGTAACGGTTATAAAGTGACAGTACACATAATTATTAAATTTATTCATTATTCCTTTATTTGAATTATTATTTTTTTTTCGTGCACCATTCTGTCACGAATGAGGCTTAAATTTCCATTATGGAATTTCTTAAATATTGGTAAAAATTCAAAACGAAGCACACTTAGGAATAGTATTGTCATTATACGAGATAATACTACTTCTCTAAATAATTACGGTTGTAGCAGTTTGGGCCATCTCTTTTGAAAATATCAGTCTTACGGAAAGGGGGAAGAGAGTCACATATGTGCTTACCTTAAACGAAAGTAAATATTTAATATTAAGTGAGTTTATCTCAAAAATATAAGTGTCAACAATGCCAGTTTTGTTTGATATTTGTGATTGAATGGTCTCGTAGTTAATTAATTACATAAAATATATGCCTTGCATGAATGTGGTGCAGTCTATTCGCAGCGCATTTCATGTCGTTTTGCAAGAAAACTTTCTCCCTTTTGTTTATTTTAGTTTTTCTTAACTTTCCCAGAACTTGGCTAGAGATTTTTAAGGTGTGAAAAGGAATGAAAATAAATATGTAAATGATGTCACTTTGGAAAGTTAACCTAACCTTCTCTTATAATAATATTTGTTACAGCATGGTGGAAGTTTTGTTGCCCTATACCATCATAAAATGCCGTATTATATCGGTTCTAAATTTAATTTCTATAATATTGCGTTCAATTGCATTAATTCCTTTTCGTAACTATGTATGGACATCATGGCGCTCCCGGGATCAAAACATTCCGGAGGTAAACTCCCCGGCCATTCGGATCTTCGGGGGCCGGGTGGTCCTGGAAGCCGTTTCACAGTTAGCAAGGATTCCGAACCAATTTAGATTAGATTTCTGCAACATAAGAGGCCTAAATACAAACATAAATTCGGTACACCAACATCTCAAGCAAATAGACCACACATACTAGCCTTTACAGAAACACAAGTATGTTCTACAACAACAACAGTAAACTACCAATATCCTGGTTACGAGTTACACACCATATTTAGACATAAGTTCGGAATATGCCTTTTTGTCCGAAGCGACCTTTTATGTCACCGCGAGGAAACACTCAAACTGAAAAACCTTGACGTCATGTGGCTCAAGTTCACCGCGAAGGGATTAACCAAGTTTATATGCTGTCTCTATCGCCCTCCGAGCGATAGAGCCTACCAAAGAATTTTTACAACACTGGCTACCACTTTTGACTCACTACAGGTCGATCACCCAAATTCAGAAATAATCGTTCTGGGAGATTTCAATGCCCCCAACACCAACTGGCTCAAACATCACAACAAGACCGACAATGAAGGTAGAGAAGCTGAAGCATTTGCCATCAGCTGCGGGCTTACTCAACTTGTAGACGAACCATCTCGAATCTCAGAGAGGGGCGAATTCGCCGCGCCGCCCTCCTGGATCTTTTCCTAACCACCAATCCTGACCAGTACACAATTTACAGTTGGTCCGCCATTAAGTACTTCCGACCACAAACTTATTACAACGGTTTGTGAATTGCCACTCCTACAGAAGGATCCACCATTGCCTCGCAAAATCTGGCACTACAATTCTGCAAACTGGACGATCTACCTAGATTTTCCTTGGCTCGACGTCTGCCATGGCACTGACGACCCGTCAGTCTGTTGTGAAAAGATTACGCAAGAAATCTGCTAAGGAATGGAAGCATACATCCCAAATTCCATCAAATTACCGTCCGACGGAAAGCCCTGGTTCGACAGAAGATTTGAAATAGCTGTAAGTAGGAAACAGCAAGCCTACAAGTACTGGCAGCAAAATCAGACCGCTAAAAATCGCAATTGTTTTGTCGAAGCTAGAAACGAATGCAAACGTGTGATGGACGAAACTAAAGACAAACACAATCAAAGGATCAAGGAATTTGTGGTCGGTAGCAAAGGCAGTAAATAATGACTTTACAAAAAAGTATCTCCCACCTTTGACAGATGAACGTGGCCTCACGGCAACTACAGCCAAGGAAAAAAGCAAACAGGCTCGTCAAAATGCTCATCGCACTCTACCTTCATCGTACTCCAAGGCCAGGCACTCCTCGCCATATCGAACATCAACACTACCATGGCAGACGTTGGGTTTCATCACCGTGATATTCGTAAAATCCTTAAAAAACTAGATACGAAAAAGGCATCAAGACCGGACGGAATACCTGCCATCATGTTAAAGAACTGCGCCAACGAGCTAACACCTGGGGTGCCGCACCAAAGCACACCCTAAAGCTGCTGGATTCCATTCAGAAGAGAGCTGTGCGTCTCGTCGGCGACCCGGAGTTGACCCGGTATCTGGATAGTCTGGAACACCGCAGACATGTGGCCGAGATGTCCCTGTTTTACAGATACTTTCACGGCAGATGTTCCCAGGATTTGGTCCGGCTTATCTCACATCTGGCAACACCTATCAGACAGTCACGACAGACGGCAAGAGCGCATCAGTTCTTCGTACAACTGGAAACACCTAGAACATCGCTTTACAAGAACTCCTTTGTCTCGCGCACTGCAGCACTGTGGAAGTCACTCCCAGGACATCTGTTTCCCCCTATAATTAGGTACAATCTGCAATTATTCAAGAACCGTCTTAATCAACATCTTCGCACACACACACCGCTCGTCGAGCGCCATAGGATCTCCATTTAGTGTGCCACTGCCTAAAAAAAATCATGAATTAGGTTAATTAACGTTTTGATTTGTCATTTTCATTTGCGCCTGTCACAAAACACGCATATTGGCTACATTATCAATCTACCAGCAAGGGATGTGTGCTCCAAATCGCAATGTTATCGATGTGTGATTTAAAATATTTGTCTTTGGGACCGTTTCATGTGGATTAAATTGAAGATTGCAGGTATGGTATAAAGCATGTCTGTAGATGTCGCAGTACAGCGTGGTTGGGCAAGGGAAAATTACAAAATATAAGTGCGTTCGAATATCACCATTGTTCGTAGGAATGGGTTGCTGGTAGAACGAAAAATATTTCTTCACTTTTCCTGTCTAATGTGCTTATCGCGGGGCTCGTAAGGATGTTCTAGAAGAATCTTGAAATATATGGGTTGCCATCACTAAAGCATCCCTTAAATTCTTGACAAGCCAAATACTTGGCCTCAAAATCAGGAAATGTTTTCTTTGAATAGTTTTAAAATGTTTATGCCCTAATTAAACTACGTCTTGTCTTATAATCTGTTCCAGCTAGCCCAAGGGGGCAAGTTAATTCCTAAGAGCCTCCTTCGTATTTCCTAATTGGTGCCTAAAATTGAAATGTTACTACTCAGCTTTACGCCACTTATCCTCTTTCGGATGGACATTAACGTTTAGAAGAAGAATTAACTGAGTATTTAATTTTCAATCAGCTAATCGAACTAAGGAAAATAAAAGATTATGCAAAGTTATGTAAATACAGTGAGACAAATAGGCTAAAATAATTATTTTTTTCGTTAAGACTAATTAATATACCAGAGAAACTTTCGAAATTATCCATTTTATTTTTTGTCATAATAATTAATACATGCCTTGTACGTGAAATATTTATTATTTTTAAAATTAAAATTAGGTGGCAAAAATATTGATAATATCATGAGTTAAGACATGTTTATTTAGCATTAAAATCAAAAGTGGCATTAAGTAACAGGTTACAAAAAGGAACTCTCATGTCGCTTCACCAGTGAAAGAAAAATAATAATTTACAAGTGACAACTTTTATTAAAATTTTTCAATGTAATAAATGAAAATACAGACAATAAAAGTTTTTGAAAAAATAAATATTTTCCAACGCCAACGTTTGGCTGATCAAGTATACCACAGGCAAAAATCAAAATATAAATACATAAAAGAAAATGCTGTATGATAATTATTACCACTTGACAGCCTTTTACAGAAACTTCTGAGTTTCCAAATTAATTAAATTTAAGGTTTAAATGACTTTAAACGAGTTCCTTTTGCCATCCTACTATGGATAAAGGCACTAATTCAGTGTGGGAGGATATGATAGATATAATGCATCGTGCCTGTAATAAACTGCATAAGGGTTTTTATCTCTTTAGTTATCTGGCAGTAAATCATCGCTGGAAATTTATAGCACCTACGTCTATCCGCCATAAGCATATCATTACACGTCACATGCTATGTTGAACAGGCACTAAATAGAGGATTAGGGATAATGACTGGCCTTGTCGGTAATGGTTCTCTTTCGGGATACATATAAAACACATTTCAACTTAGCGGTTTAGTAGCAACATAAGAAGATTTGTCACAGGGATAGTTTGGCTTAGATAAAACTGTAATGTTTATATTTTTAAACACATTAGCGTTTCGAGAAGCAAAACATACCATTAGTTCAATAACAATGAAGTTTAGACCGGCTAGGGCTGAGGGAATGTACAAACCTAACCATCAAATGAATTTCGCAAAGTTTGTTAATTTGGATATCTCAACCAAAATGTCAAAATCCTAATAAAAGCTGGAAACGATTTCTAATCATAAAAGAGGATCTTTTAATTTTATATAATATTTTGTCGTACCAATAGGATATAGGCGATGGCACGTACATCAAGCCCGTCCATATTCTAGGGCCCTAAAGGAAATACTTTGCTGGACCTACCTATGATAAAACAATTAAAGCAGATAAAATAAATAAAATGTTACTAAATTACCCAAAACATGATCATGTTCCATTTACAATCCTTGAGTTCACTAGGACTCATAATCATCGCAGAAGAACAAGTCCTAAACTCTGGCCTGTTTTACGTAAAGGAAAATTATCTATACTAAAAAAAAGAACAAAGGTTTAAATGCTGACTATATCAGCAGTATAAATTAAAGAGCAATTAAAATACCTATAACCTACTGAACTGATCAATTTGAACTCAAAGGCAACTCTACACGCAACTCCCAATAGGAACGTTTACACGACCGACCAACACAAGGAACTTCTTTGATAGAAGAAGAACTACCTATTAAGGGTTTTTGTGTTATTTGCTTTTTATCAGCTATCCTGCCTCAAAAGAATGAATAGGATAGAGCCTCTGCAAGGAATAATAAAGAAAACTTAGGAACCATCCACATGGAGTTACTAAATCATGGATAAATCTCAATTACAGAAACATCCCGAGCACCAAACAAGCAATACACTAAAGGTAAGTTAAGGTACTGCCTAAGGATCAAAATGGGTACGGTGGGAGATCCCAACAAGGTATTTAAAATGAAACAATTCTACTGAGATACCACACTGCTTCGCACAATGGCCGACCTTTGGAGGGTGTCAGCGTAGAAACCCTCCACAGGGTGTCATATCCCAGGGCCTATCTAGTCAATCCTATACGAGTTATGTAACGTTGTATTTTTATCTGAATATTATATGACGCTTTTCTCTGCGCATCCGTTAAATTGTGGTATCGATTGTCGCAACCTTATCGCTACGAGTGGATTTCAGTACTCCGACCTGTTTGACAGCAAGCGCCTTCCGAAGATGCACATGAAAATAGGATATATCAAAGGAAGTTAAAATTGACGCTCTCTTCTCGTTTAGACTTCCCTCCGAGAAGGTGCCTTGTGGCAATTAAGTTTTCATTTGCTAGTTGATGATTGCCAAATAGCATTTGGCTAAAAAAATCGTCTGTCATTTCACTAGAGTCTTTCCGAGGAACAAATCGTCATTTGTTCTGGGGAACTCCTTCCTTGAGCAGGAGCCCGACGTCTTATCTGAAGTGGAACAGGCTGAGAGTTTTGTGGAGAAACTGATCTTTCCAGCTGAGAGGGTTCACCAACCTCGTCCATCTACACTGGAGTCCAGTCCAGTAGCTTTTCACAAACGGAAGGTATCGGCGAGTCCTGGTAGGATCTATTTAAATTATTATGTGTTTGCCCTACCTGTATCTATAATTTAGTTATTGCTCTATCGTGCTAATGCCTTAAATTTTCCTAGTGAGAACTCTAAAGACAATTACCGAGAAAAATATTCTGAAATATTACTTCAAGAGATACTGAGGTTCAGTTCTCTAACCTTATCTAATGTTAAGAAACTTTATTAAAACTATTTAAACCTTATTATTGAATTTCTCGTCCAGATATAGGTAGACTTTAACTCAACTCTCCCTAATTTTTACATATAAATTGTTACATATTTAAGCAATCATTCATTCATATATATCAGCCTATTTCCGTCCACTCCTGAACGTAAGCCTCTTCCAATTGTATCCAGTGGTGTCGATCTTGGGCGGTTTAGAACCAATTTTTCCCCGCGTGTCTCTGGATGTCGTCCCTTCATCTCGTCTGGGGTCGCCCAACACTTCTTTTTGTTTCCCTAAGTCGCCATTGGAGGATGGCCTTGGTACACTTGACACTGTCCCTCGCCACATGCATGCCACATGCGTTTCCATGACGTCTGTGACTCCTGTCCTCCTAATGTCATCATTCCTCATTCTATCCCTAAGGCTAATACCCAGCATTGAACGTTCGATGGCCCTCTGACACACCCTCAGGCGATTGGCACTTGTTTGTGTGAAGGTCATAGTCTCAAGGTCATACGTCATGACCAGTAGGATGCAGCTCTCGAACACCTTCCGTTTTAGATTAATTGGAGTTCTAGAATTTCTTAGGATGTGAGAGAGGTTACCATACTTTGCCCAGGTGAGGCGCACCCTTCTTGTAATCTCCATCGTTTGGTTTTCACTCCCTAACTTTATTTTATTGCCTAGGTACACGTATTCATCCAATGTTTCAATAATAATGTTGTCTATGGTGACCTGGGTGTTATAAGGACTCATGATCTTGGTCTTAACTAAGTTCATCTGAAGCCCCACTGCTTGTGATGCTTCTTTTAGCTCCTTTAACATGTTGGTAAGCTCCTCATGATCATTGCTAATGAGGATAATGTCGTCTGCAAAACGTAGATGTCTCAAGTACCTCCCGTCAATGTTAATGCCTTTTGACTCCCAGTCCAAGATCTTGAAGACCCCTTCCAAAGCCAAGGTGAAAAGTTTTGGGGATATTGAGTCTCCTTGTCTAACTCTTCTGTTTATGGGAATTTTTTCTGTGTTGAGGTCTTCCGTTATCTTCACGTGAAAAGTGGCATTCTCGTAACAGTTCTTGATAAGAGTGGAGTATCGGGAGCCGACCCTAGCCTTATCCAATTCATTTAGTACTGTCCATTCTTTTATCGAGTCAAATGCCTTTTGATAGTCGACGATCCCCAGATGAAGAGGGACATTGTATTCCCTACATTTCTCCATCAGTGTTCGCACAGTCTGGATATGGTCGGTGGTGCTATAGTCTTTTCTCAATCCCGCTTGTTCTATGGGTTGATAGAAGTCTAGTTTTTGACTCAGGCGTCTCGTCAGGATCTTGCTAAGTAATTTGTACAAGCTAAATAGGAGGCTGATGGACCAGTAATTTTCGATGTTGCTGCAGTCTCCTTTCTTAAATAGGATTATGACCTCGGCGTTTCTCCATGTTTCTGGGATGTAGCCCTCCTCCAGACACTTATTGAGCATGATGAGGATTGCTTTTTTCAGTGTTGCTCCTCCTTCTTTCAGCATTTCTGCCGTAATGTGGTCTTCTCCTGGAGCCTTGCGGTGTTTCATATATCTCAGTGCCCCTTCTAGTTCGGATGTATCGATCTCCGGTATTTTCTGCGATCCCACATTTAGAATTTCTGCTCTGCTATCTCTCTGGTAACCTGCGTCTGGCATTTCCTGTTTGTAGAGCTTTCGGTAGAAGTTTTGGATGATGGTCACGATCTCCTGCTTCTCATACACTACTGTTCCCTGTTCATTTCTCATTTTTCGTATGGTCTGTTTTCCTCTTGTCGTATTCGATCGCAATTTCTTAATGTTAAGGTTGTCTTCAATAGCTCGCTGTATGAGATGGGTGTTGTGGTTTTTTAGATCATTTCTTATCTCTCTCTTTACTTGTTTGTCAATGACTCGGTAGTCTGGCGAATCTCTATCCATTTTTCTTCGAGTGTTTTGCAGATTTATTGTGGTTGCACTAAGCTTTGATGGCCTGCCTTTTTGTAGTGAGCATACTTGTTTCACTGAGG
>JAEQML010067999.1:0-18616 GCA_016904865.1 Pissodes strobi | reverse complement strand
GCATTATTGCGTCTTATATAGCCCCCAGAACATATTTCTCAAGGTTATGTCACGTCATACCGAAATATGTAACCAACATTCAAGAGCGTTTAAGGTCAAGGGTGTATCCGCAAGGGCACGCGAGGTCGATGCATGACCTTAGCCGGCTTTCAAACATCATGAACAACAACCCTCTGCAAACAGTCCCCAAGCGTTCAAGGTCATGTACACATGGAGCAATGCCAAGGTCATATGCACAACCGCCAACAAAAAACTCAAGGGCATTCAAGATCAAATTATCTCTATGTCATTCAAGGTAAGACACCAAAACAATCCCAAGGGCGTTCAAGATCATGCACGCTTGGAACAATCCCAAGGTAATATGTGAGACCTTTAACAAAAACTCAAGAACATTCAAGGTCAAATTAGCTCAATGTCATTCAAGGTCGAATACACCCAAGGCCAAGTGAGCGGGGTCTATCTCAAGGTCACTGAGCAAAAAAGTGGTGGGGGAGAATTGAGTCCGGCCTAAACATTCTACTAGCTGCGATTTTTAAAAGTTCATGTCATGTGGCTCAAATTAAGCACAGATGGAGCAACCAAATTCAATTGTTGCTTGTATAGACCACCTAGCGAATACCAATATAAACGGATTTTCTGAAATATTGGCAATCAAGTTGATTTTCTGCAGATCAACTATCCAACGGCAGAAATTGTCATAGTAAGATACTTGACGTACATAACATCGGCTGGTTGAAACACTCCAACAAAAACGACGATGACGGGACGCGAAGCCGAGACTTTTTATTTCTTTTTCGTATTCGGCACAAACACAAAAGCTATTCTATACCACTCAACAAGCGGTGCGTGTGGATATGACGATGGACATTGAACTTGAAGCGCTGTATTTTGTAGTTTTCGGGAAAGACGTTACTCAGAAGTTCATTCCAGAGCGAGGCAGTCCTTTAGAGAAAGGAGTCCCGTAATAGCGACGTACTGGGTGTTCGCAACTGAATCGCATGTTTATGAGCAGCTTGTGTCTGACGGGTGTTTCTGTTGACACAACTGGGCGGAATCATAGGTGCCACCTCGTTCGAATACCTTCCGTAGTAGTATCGATAGTAAAGGCACGGATTTCCTCAGTTGGTTGACGGACCTACCAGAATCCCTGAGCGTTAAAGAAACTTTGCTAGCCTCCTGGAAACTAATCCTAACCTCTACACCGTAACCATTCAATCTACTGATGACATAACTCAAGTCATCCTAGGTGGTATGTTAGCTTTCATTCCTTCTTCTATGAAACGTATCTCAAACAGTACATCATTCCTTAGAAAAAACTGCGAAAAAACTAGCGGTCAATGCTAAAAATGGCACCGAGATCCGACAGCAAAAAATCGAAATATATTCATCACGACTAGAAACCAGTGTCAGTTGCCAAAGCTCTCAATCAGGGCTTCTCCAAGACGTCAATCCTACTACTCCCGGCCCAAGAAAAAGTGAATATTCTTGCCGTTTGCATCAAATTCTATCTTAGATCATCAAGGAAAATGCACAACAATCCCGAGAGTGAATTCCTCAATGCCAAGTCTGGTATTTCGTCAACGCGAAGTGAAACAAATATTCAAAGGCTCAGACAATAACAAGGCCACCGGATGGATGGCGCTCCCGAAATACTGCTTAAAAAATGTGCTGCTGAACTAACGCTCCACTATGCAGGCTTTTTTCCTTATCATACAGAACTGCATGTTTTCCTTCTGGCTGGAAATGCGCCCAGGTGTAACCAATTCCGAAGAATGGTAAAAAACAATTCCAAATAACTACCGTCCAATGGCCTTAGTTCCCATCATGTCCAAAGTCATGGAGAAATTGATCAACGAACTCTTAAAATATCTCGAATCGGCAGGCATCATATCGCCAGTATGGCTTCCGCAAGCACATATCAAAGGGAGATGTCCTGACTTACGTGACCTACCTGTGGACCAAAGCCATCGAGAGCTACCGCGAACCTCGTACAGTGGCCCGCGACATATCCAAAGCATTGACGGATTGTTAAGCAAATTGACAGCATACGGACTACTACCAGCACTGCTTCTATGAATTTCCAATTTCTTAAGGGATCGAAGCATCCGAGTTGGTATCGATGGATATCTCGGAGGAATTTAAAATCATTGCCAGAGTTCCTCAAGGGTGTATATTGTCTCCCATACTGTTCCTGCTCTATGTTGTCAAAGAGGATTTTGGGCGCTTCCCAATGACGTGTCGCTGAGTATACTTATTGGCGCCGTTCTTCTTTGCTCTTTCAGGCGGCGCAACTCGGACGGAATAATGACTCGCTTACTTCGAAACAAACTGCACGTATATTGGTCCCCAGGTTTGATATACAGGAATGTATGCACTTAGAATGATAACTATGTTTGAATATAATTTACCAGAATAGCGTAAAACGCATGACCATTCGATGAGGACTGACCAGACTCGACCTATTTGGTTCCCTTGAAACAATTTGAGGTTCCCTTGAAAGTACTTTTAGTTTACGTTAGATTTTAAGAGTTAATTCGTTTAATTTATACTGGTATGCTTTAATTTAGTTTCACTTTGATTTATGGTTCACTTTACTTTTCACTGACGTAACTTTAGGGGCGCTCGAACCTGTTAACAGGAAGCGTTTGTCCTAAAGATACGACCAACCAGATGACCAGGTGTGGAGGGTTTGAACTTGTTACCAGAAAGCGTTTACCCTAATTAAAAGG
Source organism: Pissodes strobi (assembly GCA_016904865.1). Lineage (NCBI taxonomy): Eukaryota > Metazoa > Arthropoda > Insecta > Coleoptera > Curculionidae > Pissodes > Pissodes strobi. The sequence goes on along the minus strand of JAEQML010067999.1, from coordinate 15,887 downwards.
TACTATTTAACCAGATGACCAAGTTGTCGTTTACTCGATTTGCACGTTCTTTTATACTAAAATTTGTTGAAAGTTTACTGATTGTTTTTAAAACATGTTTAGATAATAATTATAATATTTTATCAATCAATGTCAAGTATCTAGTTCAAACTTTAGACTGAGTGTTCTTTTTTAGTGAATACGATTTAGTTTACACATGCCTCCCTTCATCTAGCATTGGTCCCCAATGCAAAACATCATTTACGGTTAAAAAGTTCAAAAAGAAAAGAATCTCCCTAATAAATAAAGATTTGTTAGTGATTGCCAAAGAAATAATTAAAAAACTCTGTTATCGTAGAGACGATCAAAAACTCCTTTTTGATGAGTATGTTTAAAGGAGTGGAACCCCCTTAAATATTAACGAGTTGTCCTCAATATTCAAATAGTCATGTCGTTCCGTACCTACTTAAATTTAAGTCATATTTGAGCACTTTAAACTTTCTGGCCTATAGCTTAGTTGGGTCCTGGATTCCAGCCAATGGTTTTCCACCTTCTTCCTACTCAATTCAGAATCTTTGTCGTGGATCCCCATTTGGCTGCTATTTGTCTCAGAACTCTATCTGACTCCGTTGTAGGCTGACATTGAATAGTGCTTTATGTACATGTAACAAATATAAACAAAATATGAGTGCTTAATATTGACATTTTCTTCTTATCCTAATGTTATATTAATATAAATATGCGTATATAGGTATATGTTTCCTTAAAAAATTTCTCTTTAAATATTTGTCATTTTTTATTTTTTATCACCCGGTGATTTTGAATGAAAATTATAATTATCATTTGAATCATACAGCATACGTATACTAAATAATTATATGGTTGTTTTCTAGGTGCGTTAAACATATGTAAATATTTTAGTTGGTCCACTGTGTACGTAAAACCGAAATGGAACATTGTTGTAAATATTAAAAATATATTCGTGCTTAAAGCAATTGAGAAATAATTCTGGTGATCTATTCTAATAATAATAACAATAACGTTCCTTATTTATTTATTCCCATCTGATAAACCATAATTTATATTATCCGTAATAGATATATCGTAGTCATAATATTTAAACTTATGCTAAAATATATAAACAATTGCATTTGATACTTTAACCGTTATATTTCATCGTCAGCATCTTTCATGTTGATCGCCGCAGTCGCTTCGCTGTTTATTTTTTTGAAACGTGTGACACAATGTCCTTGTGATAGATAGTGGTTTGAATTTCCCAGCTGTTTTGGTATGGCTTTGACCTTGTTCTTGGACTTGCTGCTTATTGAAATTTAATAACATTAATTAGTACGGTCTAATTATAATAATTGTCGACTGTGATTATATAATAACGAAAAAGTAAACATAGAACAATATTAATAACAGTGGATATTTAATACATGTATGGGTTATTTACACTGACGTCAATTATATTGCCTTAACTGACGATTTGACTTGGATAGTAGTATTCTCCTCATTCCATCCATGATTATTTATTCCATCTTTATGTTGGCTTATTCTTATATATATTTACTTAATCTAAGTTTTCTTTTACCCATATATGCTATTTTATTTCGTTATTTCTATGTTTCTATACTGTAAGGGCCCTTATATTAATGTTTTAATGTTTAATATATGTCTATGTATTGTATCTTTCTCTATACATTATATGTATCGATACTTTTGTGATGTATTTTCTCTAATTGTGCCTCCTGCTTTGTGATTTTCTCCATACGATACTTATCACTGATATCTGGCTTCATGTGAAATACTATTTTTAACTTATTTTCCTGTATTTCTATTACCATATTCTCGTATACTGCCGTATTTTCTTTATAACTTTATCTATGTCTATATATATACATATGTATCCCTATGTGGATTTCAATTCCATCTACTAGGTCGTCATGTTGCCCAAGTGTCTGTTATAATCTTCCCTATAAGGTACTTATCTGCGACAGTGGGCTACAACATTCCCTATATGCTTTCTAGCTTCTCTTTTATTGTAGTTTAATATTATAATTCCCGTACTCTCAATACTATAATTCTTTAATTTCTCTTATAATTAAATGCCTATGTGTTTTTCCTGTGACTTTCCCAATATGGTACTATCGTTAAACACTTGCATTTAAAATTATAACTTTGCTTCTCTAATGCCTAAGTGTTTTTACAATGATTTCCCCAATGTGGTACCTGTCATTAACACTTTCATTGAAAATTATAACTTTTCCTAGTTATATATACCTCCATTTTTCTCTATATCAACCTTCTTTAGACGCCTATATGTTTGCATTATGATTTTCTCTATTATCTCAGATACTGATCATAAACATTCGCGTTGTTTGCATTATGATTTTCTCTATCATCTCAGATACTTATCATCAACATCGCGTTCCAAATTCTATTTTCATATTTCTAACATATTTGACCTATTGTTTACTAGTTATATTCCCTAATTCCCTATACCTAGTTGCTTAGTTTCTGGTTTCTTTGTATTTGCTTAGTTTTTGGTTGCTTCCTAATTACTTAGTTACGGTTTTTTTTGTTATTTTAATCTTTTTTTCTTTGTTTCCTCCATCCCTGGTCCAGTTCGTCGTACTCCCCTAGTGTATTGTTCCTTTATAGTTGCTGGTTTCTTCTTATATTTAAGCTGCTTTCTTCTAGCTACTGTTACCGTATGTACCCTAGATAATAGTTTTATATGACTTCAACTATGCTTTATGTCCACGCCTTCGTGTTTCACCTGTACGATTTTCCCAGTAGGGTACCCATCGTTAACACTTGCGTTTACAACGGTGACTCTATTTCCTAGTTACTCATTTCTCCTTTTTACTCCTCAATTTCTCTCTGATTCCAACGCCCAAGTGCTTTTGCTATGAGTTGCCCAATACGGTACCTATCTCTAACACTTTGTGTTTAAAATTGTAACTCTATACTCTAGCTACATTTCTCTATATCTTCATATACCCCTTTTTTGTCTTTGCATAAGGGCAATTTTTTCTATTATCTAAGGTATGATACTTGTGTTTTAAAATTATAATTGCGTGCTACTTTTTTCCCCAAACAATGCTAGTTTTTCTCTACGTAGTTGTCCTTGCTAATGGCACTTTTCTTATATTTTTGTTGAATATTCTCTCTTATATTTTGCCACCGCCTCTTTCGTCTCTCGCATGATTAAGTGAAAATTTGCTTCGTCATTGTGGTCCTCTTGCTTTTTTATATTGACTGGTGATGCCTTGGTCCATGGGTCCATCGTATGAGTGTCCTTGAGCTTACTTTATTTTGTTGGTTTTTCTTATGTTTATTTTGCCATGGGATAGAGATTTTTTTATAACTCCGAGAGCAGTCAAGTTACTCCTCGAAGGAACGAAATTCCGCCCGCAGAAAAGATTCACTCCCTCTGGAATATGTGTGATGAACAACTCGAAGTCACCAATATCTGTAATCTCCGTTGTTAACTAATGGTAATCTGAAGAAAAGCTGGTACAGAAATTAACCGTGTGGTTCCCAATGGCTATGAATTGTGTTTGGAGATTTATTTAATTCTGACGAAAAAGAAAAAAAAAATTGACGGACCCTGTATGTCAGGGTGCCCAACAATCATAACAGCGCTTGTCAAAAATGACTTAGGAAAAAAAATAAGATACACTTGTTATGTGTACGGGGGTCAAAATGGCGTTACTTGTAGAATGGTCGAAAAGGCACTTCCACCATATGACTTCGCTGCATTTAAATAACTGAAACGCCTCCAAGGTTAGGGATCAGGACGACAGCCTCCAATAAACGGCACTAGAGAATAGAACGGCACCTTCAAAGGTTATCTCCTTGACGAGTCTATGGTCCTATGTCCTAGTACGGGGATCAGAACGGGCAGTCTCCACCACGTGTCAAAGTGTATATAAATAACTGAAATGCTTCCAGGGTTAGGGATCAGAACGGCGAATCTCACCAGCAGCAATTTGAGATTTCTGCCCGGGAGTATTTTTAGTTTAGTGTTAGATTTTAAGGAGATTAATTCGTTTAATTTACACTGGTATGCTTTAATTTAGTTTCACTTTGATTTATGGTTCACTTTACTTTTTACTTTACTTTTCACTGACGTAACTTTTCACTGACGTAACTTTAGGGGCGCTCGAACCTGTTACCAGGAAGCGTTTGTCCTAAAGATACGACCAACCAGATGACCAGGGTTTGAACTTGTTACCAGAAAGCGTTTGCCTTAATTAAAAGGTACTACTTAACCAGATGAGAGATGACCAAGTTGTCGTTTACTCGATTTGCACGTTCTTTTATACTAAAATTTGTTGAAAGTTTACTGATTGTTTTTAAAACATGTTTAGATAATAATTATAATATTTTATCATTCAATATCAGTTCAACTTTAGACTGAGTGTTCTTTTTTAGTGAATACGATTTAGTTATCGATCTCTTAAACATGACAAACAATTCTATTTACAGCTTTGTAGACGACAGCACTCATATATCCTCATTCATGTCGCAGACTCCATGACCGCTGCTCTGCTGCTCTCTAGGGCAAAACAGTAGCATACAACATCAGCTCTTACTGCTTTATAAAATACAGATAAGACCATCTCTGGAATACTGTACCCATGTGTGGAGCTCGGCACCCAAACACTTGCTCAAGATATTCGACCCCAGACAGAGGAGAGCAGTCCGTCTTGTAGATCATCCAGAGTTGACTAAAGACCTTGATAGCCTTGAACATCGAAGAAAAATAGCGGTCCTATACTACTACGGAAGATGTTCGAACGAGCTGGCACTTATGATTCCGCCCAGAGATGTGCCAAACAGAAACCCATCAGACGCAAGCTGTTCATCAACCCACGATTTAGTTGTGTACACCTAGGACATCGCTGTTACCGAGCTCCTTTTTATGAAGAACTGCTTCGCTCTGTAATGAACTTTCGAGTCACGTCTTTCCTGAAAAATACAACCTACAGCGCTTCAAGTCACAGCGCACAATCATCTCCGCACACGCATCGCTCGTTGAGTGGTATAGGACTTTCCTTTGGTGTGTGCCGAACATAAAAAAAACGGTGACAATTTAAAATCCTCACCCTGTGTGTGTGTGATTTTTGATTAATTTTTGAATCAACTATACTAAGACAAAAATAGAAATCGAGTTTAATACAATTAGCTATAATTATTGTAGATAACTAGGAAATAGCTAGGGCGAAAGCCAAAAAAACAGAAGAAACATCTGATTTGAATAGCAATTCTGTGGATACAGAATACAGAATTGAATACCAAAGAGGACAGACGTATAAAAAAGGGAAATTTAGCAGTTCTTCATCCGAAAGTGATGAAGGAGAAGGCAAAATAAAATTCCTCCCAGACTGAATAAAAATAAATTAGGTCAGTAATTTTAATGTGCCGTATATTTTTTACATATTCTGCATCAACAGCAGGTATAAAAATGCTATAGAGTTTTTCAATTGCCAATATAACATAGCAATCTAGACATAAGATAATAATAAAATATTTTCAGTTTTAATATTTTAAAAGGTGCTATTGGCTCTGTCAAAAAGACGTTACCAATGTATACTCCAAGAATAAATGAAGATAATGTAGATAAATGAAACTTATCATGAACTGTATACATTTTGTAAACACTTGCCGATTTTCATTGTTTACTTTTCCGAATATTGAAAAGCGGAATTTTATTCAAAGTACATACTAGTTATGATTTTTTCCATTGCAGAAAATGCATACAGTCTAAAACATTCGGTACTGCCATCAACACCAAGGAGGGATTCTGTTCGTCAATCAGGTATAATTACTGTCAAAGATAATTATTGATTCAGTTACACAGCTCGAGAAACAGAAGGGTCAATGGTGAAATGGTTAAGAAGAGCCACTGAGAAAGAAATTAATTGAAAAAAATATTATTTTAGTACCTTTAGTTAACGAATTAACCTATAATGAATAAAGCTTCTGTAGGAACTATTCGTAAGTAGTATATTTGTTCTAAAGCAGATTGAATATATAACTTATGCTCGGAAATTTCAGTTAAGATCGAGTCGGATCGGTCCTGCTCAGAACAGACATGAGTACTTGAAATGAATATAATGTCATATGTAACAAAAAGCAGTTAACAAAAATTACAGTATTGTTCTGAGTAGAGCGGATCCCAATCCATCTATTTAGCATTCTCTTTAAAGCCTATCGCTAATCCTGGGTTAAAAACGGTCTGCAGGTGTCAGATTACATACCTGTTATGATGGCTAAATGTACACATAAGATCCTCTATCCCCTTATCTCGGAAGATATTCGATATAGGAAAAAAAGTTAGATACAAAGTATTATTCTTTTTAAGGGAGCTTTTATATTATTTTACTTGTACATATACAGGGTGCTCAGTTTTCCATGGTCAGGGATCAACTTTTAAAAATTAAATGGAACACCCTGCATATTATTTTGGATATGGATTCCTCATCAAAAATAAGGCTGACTTTCCGTAAGATATACTATAGCTATCTCTCATGGTTTAGGATATAATAGCTGTTTATTTTTTTTTGCTAAAAACGTGTTTACTAAAGGTAGTAGGGAAAAATAAAAGCATATAATATTTTTAAAACTGTATTTTTTGTAAAGAGATAATATCATAATATATAATTTTAGTTCGTTAGTTCGGCTGAAAATTATACAGGGTGACGTCAGAAATTAATCCAATTGTCAAAAGTCGATAATTTTAAATGGAACACCCTGTATATCATTACCGATTTCGATTGTTCACAAAAAATCAAGGTAACTTAATAGTCTATACCTATCTCTCGCCGTTTAGAAAATATTCGCTATTAAACATTTTTTATTCAATAAAAAATATCTTTCGTGTAAATTTAATGAGGAAACGTTATAAATATTTTAAAATCGCTGACTGTAGTAGTTTTTAAACGTTATACTGTAGTATTTAATTTTAACTAATATGTTTAATTTTATGAGACAATAATTTACTCCAAAGATTGGTAAAATAAAATGCGTACGTTCGATATAAAACTAATCTATAATCTTTCATTTCAAACCAGTGGCGATAACTATTTTAACAAAAAGGAAGAAACGTTTAAACATTTAGCAATATGATAATTTTTGTGAACTAATAAGTAAGTAGTTAAGTAAAGTAAAGTGAAAAATTAATTACAAACGAATTAATATGTAAAAACAAACAAAACAAATACATATAACGAAAGTACCAATAAACTATAGCCAAAAGAAAACGAAAAATTAAAGTAAATGTGCTACATGCCCTCCATTCTGGGCAATAAAAGTTGTGTAGATGACTTCTAGTTTTCTTAGGGCGTCTCTTACTGCACCACTTTCGTTGTTAGTTTGAATTTCTTCCCTTATTCGAAATCTGAGGTCATTAATATCTTGAGGTTTATTTTTATAGACCTTATCCTTCAATGTTCCCCACAGGGAGTCATATCAGGACTCCGCGGGGTCCAACGAACATTTCCATTTGGCTCAACGACCTTTGCAAAATTTTCATTCAAATAGTTTCGGACTAGCAGAGTATTATGGCAAGGTGCTCCATCCATTCGGTAAATAATATTATTTATGTTATCATTGACTTCTAGTAATGGCCTGATATTGTTGGTCAATAGATCCAGGTACCCCACAGCATTTAAATGATTATCGAAAAATAGAGGACCTATTATCTGATTCCTGTAAATCGCACACCAGCAATGAACACTACGGCGACCTTGTTGCCGTATAGTTTTGAATCTTTTTTTGTTTTCTTGAGACCAATAATGAGTATTCTTTCTATTGAATATCCCTGAGGTAGTCAAGATCGCTTCGTCCGTCCAACAAATTTTGTTAAAAAATTTAGGTCGAGAAAATAACGATTCATCATTAAATTACAATAATCCAAGAGTTGAATATGATCGTCGGGTTCCAAGTGTTGTAATTTAGCGAACTTAAACGGCTTGCAATTATTTATTTGCAGCGTCCTATGGATGTTAGTTCTATCAATATCCAAGTCTTTTTCTGCATCTCTAATGGAAATTTCTGTAAATTCTTCGAAATACAAACAGATATTTAATTGCATTTCATCATCCAAAACATTTCTAGGATTATTTCTTAGATTATATTTTAAAACACCATGATGTTCGAGATCTCGTTCAATTCGCCTAAATATGGATATTTCCGGTATTCTTCTTTCCGGATACTTCTGACGATATGCTCTAATAGTAAGTGCAATGCTTTTGATATAAATGCAGCCTTTCTTCGTTACTATAAGACATTATAAGCTAAATATAAACTTTACGCACCACAAACCAAAATTATTATTTGACACTTCTTTAGGTTGGTTTTCAAAGCAGTTTATTTTGTTTCCCATGGTCGTTTTGATTTTGCAGCGTTAGTTGATTTTGATACTTCGAACATTTGGTTTACTTTTCCGATATGTAGTACCTAGGTATAGTTTGCTGGATACCTTTATTTATAAGGGTTTTGTTGCTTAAGCAACGATATTATTAAATAATCATGTTTAAAATAAATCGCTTTTAATTATTTTAATTCACATGAACAACATTTGCGTAAGTTTTCGTATTAAAACTTTTAGCCTTTACGGCACACAGATTGAATTGCTGTCTAAAATTTTTTTTCAGTTATCACTCTGTATAATTCTAGAATAATATACTACAACATATTTTTATAATAGTATAATAATTTTTATATTTATAACGTTTCCTCATTAAATTTCCACTAAATGTATTTTTTATTGAATAATGAATAATAGGCTGATTTATACAAAGTTACCTTGATTTTTTGTGAACAATCGAAATCGGCAATGATATACAGGGTGTTCCATTTAAAATTATCCACTTTTTGGTGATCTTATATATCCCAATTGGATTAATTTCTTACGTCACCCTGTATAATTTGTAGCCGAACTAACTAACTAAAATTACATATTATGGTATTATCTCTAAAAAAATGACAGTTTTAGAAAATGTTATCTGCTTATATTTTTCGCTACTACCTTTAATAAACACATTTTAGCAAAAAAAAAAATAAACAGCTATTATATCCTAAACCATGAGAGATAGCTGTAGTATATCTTACGGAAAGCCACCCTTATTTTTTATGAGGAATCAATATCCCAAATAATATACCATATCCATTTAATTTTTAAAAGTTGATCCCTGACCATAAAAAACTGGGCATCCGGTATACGTGCAAGTAAAATAATATAAAAGCTTCCTTAAAAAGAATAATACTTTGTATTTAACTTTTTTTTGTATATCAAATATCTTCCGAGATAAGGGGATAGAGGATCTTATGTGATGTAACGATTTACGTTCCTGATGTCTTTTGGAAATATTCTAAGTTGACGGCTAGATCGTGAATTCAACTTAATTGTTAGTAAGTATTTCTCATGGGCGCCAGAAATACCGCAATTCTCAAAGAACTGTCAAGTATTACGAATAAAAGCTTAAAAACTAACAAAAATTACTTGATAGACATTGAGAACTGCAGAATCTCGTTCTTGCCGGAAATAAAAGATGTTCTTAAAAAACAAATTTACAATAATTTTATTTAAATAAATACAATTAAAATGAACAGTCTAAATTACAACTTTGTTGAACAGAGTTCTTCTAGAGTTGAGAAATTAAATTGATCTTAGATTTTAGAGAAAATAAAAACAATTAAAATATCAATAGTTGAAATAAGTTAAAACTCTAAGATTCTGGTCGTTACTTATTTCCAGGTTTGCAAATGGAATACTTAGCTAAATTAGACTTTCAACCCTGGTTGGACACACTTCTCTTCGCCTCGTTCCTTTTCTCCAATTGCCTGTTATTTGTTAGGTCTTTATGGGTAAGGATAACACCAGAGGACAAAAAAACGTCTTGTAGAGCTGATACGTCTAATACTGCAATGGTACACTCGGTTGATGCTTGACTATCAATCCAAGCCCTTCGGCCAATTTCCGTGAAAATATGCAAACAGAAAAACTTGTTTCAGACCAGAATGTTAATTGATATCAAAAGAAGTAATGAAAAATAATGAACAGTGATTTAAACAATCTCAGCAAAATAATTCAAACTCACTTAAGAATTAAATCTATGATCAAAAATTACAAGATTCGTAAATAAAGAATGAAACTACGTTCAAAAATACAAGATTCGTCAATGAATGATTAAACTATGTTTAAAAATACAAGATTCGTCAATGAATCTGATACTCAAGTCTACTTCAAAAAATAATGATTAAAGCAAAAATCGCCCACGTCGGCTACGCCTTAAATAACTTATACGGCTTATACAGCTTATTGTTCATAAAAATAATCAGAAAATATTGAATTTTGCTGTCAGTGTTTTAAAGTTCAAATACTACCGATAGTGCCAATTACTTTTTTCGGAAAGTGTTTTGAAGTCGAGTTATTACTGAATTACTGTTAAACAATAGTAATAACAATAGCCATAGCAGCAACAAAAAACGACAAATTCCACATTCTTTGCATTTATCGAGTATCGGATCCGATATCAGCTGTATATTCGACTGAAATCATTATTGGCGGCGACTCAACACCATCTTATAGTCCCGTCGATATAGAATAAAAATGCCCAATTTAGTTGATTTGGCCTCAGAGTATTCGGGTGAAGAAAGTAAGTGTCTTCATTGTAAAAAATATGTAGCAAACAGGATAGAGTGCTTAAAATGTAGTGGATTTTTTCATCCGGCTTGTATGGCTCAAGCTAATGAAGCAAAAAACAGAGTCTGCCGACACATTGATACTAAAGGCTTAGTGAAGGAGTATGAAGGTCAGAATAAGATGATTCAAAAGCTAGTAAGCACAGTAAAATCTATAGAAGATAAATATACTAAAAGCCAAGAAACATTAGAGGCGGCTGACTCTAAAATAATAGTATTGCAGGTAAAAATTCAGGAGTTAGAGGATGAAGTCCAAGATTTAAAGAAGCAGAATGGTAATGTAACAGAGGCTGGACCAAGTCAGGGTATTTCGAGGAGTCAGAAGGACGATGTTCAGTCTCTAAGTAATATTCTGTATGAAGAACTAAACAATCAGTCATCATTACTAACTAGTAAATTTGAAAATATTGCTCAGGCAATAATTGGTAGTAATAAGGATTTGGTCAGATTACTAACAAAGAACGTTCAACCGATAAAAGAAAGATCAGAGGAGCAACAGAAGGCGAAGGATTCTTTGACACCCGTAAATACAGTGGATTCAGACTTGGCTGGGTCATCATCTTCTCTAGTGAACTCAAGAAGAACAGTGAGAGGTACAAGTCGGGGAACCCTAATAACAGCGGCCGAGGATCATAAATGGTTTTATTTGGGTAATCTGTCTAAGGATTGCAATGAAGAACAAATTAAAAACCATTTAAATGTGCATCATATTGCAATTCTCAGTTGCGAAAAATTAACTCGCCATGACCACAGCAGCTCATTTAAGATAGCAGTTGCACCTGAACTTGAAATGGCCATTTTGGACTGCAATATTTGGCCTGTGAATGTTATTATTAAGCCATTCATATTTCGAGGCAGGGGATTTCACAAGACGTCTGGAAGTGGTGTTTCCCAGAATTTTCACAACAGAACTCGTCATCAGAGCAGGTTTCGACCCCAGCAGAGAATGTAGAACTTAAGAGAGAAAATACCCTAAATATTGTGTATCAAAATGTACGTGGTCTAAACTCTAAATTGACTGAATTAAGAAATAATATATGGGCTACGTCAGATGAGTATGAAATTATTGTATTAAGCGAAACATGGCTTCATAAAAATGTGAGCGATTCTGAAATTTTCTCTCACTCATTCAATATTTTTAGGGTAGATCGCGACCATAAGAATGTTGAGTATAACTGCAAATCCAGAGGAGGTGGTGTATTGATCGCAATTAAAATCGAGTATAAAGTACAGATGATAAATCTTAATTTTCGCAATAATTGTATAGATATAGTGTGTGTTAAAGTAGATATTACTGAAAGCAAATGTATGTATATTTTCGGCGTATATATTGCTCCATATTGTTCTCTAGAATCTTACGAAAGCCTATATAATTTCCTTGAGGCTCAGTTATATCTATTTGATTCAGATTTTCTTTTAATTGGAGATTTTAATTTGACGCATTTAAAGAAAAATTACGACACTGGAGAAACTGATAACTTCATTGATTGCTTGAGGCGTTTTTTAAATTTTTATGATGCAAAACAATTTAATCGTACCACTAATAAAAATAATCGTATTTTGGATTTGGTTATTGCAAAAGAATATTGTCATGTTTCTCAAAATGATTTTAGTTTTGTACTAGAAGATATGCACCATCCAACCCTTAAAATTTCATTAATCCAACAGAAAATGAGAAACAAAGAAATTAATTTCAATGGGTCACTTTACAACTTTCGCAAGGCTGACTATCTGTCTATATACCACGACTTTTATCAAACAAATTGGTCATTCCTTCAAACTTATACAAATATAAATGAGGCCGTAAATTCTTTTTATAAAAAAGTATATTATATTTTTGAAAAGCACATCCCTAAAACTAAACAAAAGTCTAAAAATTATCCCATTTATTTTAATGCAACAATTATTAATAAACTGAAATATAAAGAAAAACTAAGAAAGAAACATAACATAACTAAAGATAATTCTCTTTATTTGCAATTTAAGAAAATAAGAACTGAATTAAAACATGAAATAAAAATTGCAGAAACAGCGTATCTTAACACCGTTCAAGAGAATATAGGCATGGATCCAAAGTCTTTTTGGACCTATGTTAATTCTAGAAAGGGCTCATTATATATCCCCAATAAAATGTTTCTTAATGGCATGGAATGTAAGGGTGGTGAACAAGTTTGTGATGCATTTGCAGACTATTTCGCGAGCGTTTACCAACAAGATGTGAATGGCAATAGTGTTGTGAAAAGCATTAACTTCTCAACGGTGGCAATTGCGTCTATTGATGTCGCAGACGTACGTGCATCCATCGCAAACTTAAAAGTTGGTAAAGCTTTTGGACCTGACAACATGCCATCTTATATAGTTAAAGGTTTAAAAGATATAATTGCGGAGCCTTTGTGTTACTTATTTAATTTAAGTCTCAAAACCAATACATTTCCAGATGAATGGAAGAGAGCTAAAGTGTGTCCAGTATTTAAAAAGAAAGGAGATAAATCAGAAATTACTAACTATCGTCCCATTGCAGTTTTGTCAACACCATCAAAAGTTTTCGAGTCAATAATTTATAAATATATTTATTCATCTGTTCAACCTAGTCTCTCAATCTTTCAACACGGTTTCGTAAAAAATAGATCTACAGTAACTAATTTAATAATAATAACGCAAAGCATCTCCAATGTTTTAAATGCTCATAGTCAAATGGATGTTGTTTATACGGACTTTGAAAAAGCCTTTGATAGAGTTTCATTTACATTATTGTTTGATAAATTAGAAAAAGAATATGGACTTCACTATAATTTAATTAAATTCCTAGAAACATATCTTTCTCATAGGCAGCATAGTGTAAGCATAAGGGGTTATAAATCGAAAATTTTTGAACCAACATCGGGGATTCCACAAGGATCTAACCTGGGACCACTATTATTCTTGCTATATATAAATAGTATTACAAAAGTTATTAAAAATGCATCATACTTGCTTTATGCTGATGACCTAAAAATTTATTATGAAATTAAGGGCTTAAAAGACTGTGCAATTTTGCAAGATGATTTAAATAACTTAGTCAATTGGTCCAAAGAAAATAAACTATATTTTAACATTGATAAATGTGCAATTATAAGTTTCACTAGAAAGTTGGTTCCTATATCAAATAATTACACTATGCAAAATAATATCTTGACACGTGTATCACAAACGAGGGATTTAGGAGTAATTTTTGATACTAAATTAACCTTTAATGCTCACATAGAAGATGTGGTAGATAGGGCTTGTAAAATGTATGGTTTTGTAATTAGATGTGCAAAGGATTTAAAAAAGCCTGATTGTATAAGAATTCTTTATTTGTCATTTGTGCGTAGTATTTTAGAGTATGCAAGTATCATTTGGAGTCCTTACTATGAATGTAATAAGTACCTAATTGAAAGAGTACAAAACAAGATGGCAAGATACATCTATTTTAGGGAAACAGGAATATATGACTACACCATCTTCTCTTCTTTGCTCCGTAACAGGTATAGATTGGATTCCTTGGAAAAGAGAAGGAAGGTTTCTTGTCTGTTGTTTTTATTTAAGGCGGTAAATGGTATTTCAGATAATCCTACATTTTTATCAACAGTGCCCTTTAATATACCAGGTTATCACACAAGAAACCCTCTTACTTTTTACATTTCTGATGTAGCAAATAATAACAGGCAACTAGGATCACCTTTATACAGAATTTGCAACTTATATAATGACATTCAAGGTGAAATAGATATTTTTGGTTTGAGTTATCATAAATTCCTTTCTATTGTTAATATATTACTTTAAGTTTATATGGGTAACAAGAATTATTTAGTTGTAGTTAGTTGTATACTTACATATTTTTGTTTTTCTTATACTTAGTAATAGGATTTATTATTGTAATATTTCTGTTAAGTATAATATACGTAAATAAATAAATTTGACTTAAGCACACTTTTAAATAAGTGCAAAATAAATGAAAAGTCCCCAAAAAGTTTATTTAAGAGAAAAGTTCTAAAAATAAGTAAAATACTAGTCAAAAATTTGATAGAAAATTATAATTACTTCAAAATTGCAAATTAATAATTATGCAAATTCTTCCCAAGTCAAATTTATGCATAAAGAAAACTATATGTGCTAAAATCATAATACAAAACTGATCGACATTTCACCAAATGTCAAATGTTCTCAGATCTCTCGTCAAGGTGAGCATTACGAGCCACAAAGCAAATTTAGTTATAAGTTCAGCAAGGAGCTAGGCTTATAAAGAGAAAAAATATAAATTCACCGTCGACTGTCGGTAGAGAGAAGAAATAAAAATCCAAGGTGAGTTCTCAAAGAAATTCAATATTATATTTCATAAATTAGAAATAATATAAAAGAAACTCACCTTAGACTTTTAGAAAGTAGGATTTCCCAAATCCTCCACCGGCAGTGAATTGAAGGTCTATTGGCTACCTATTCATCTCTTCCCAAATTTGGCATGGGCCTTAGTCAGTCATCTGACTTCTGAAAGTGGCGGATCAGAACCAGGAATTAGCTAAAAATATAAAAGACCAACAGAAATCGGTAATAACGTTAGGTTAGCTAGAAATTCTCCTTGCTGACTTCCAACTACGCAGTTAAATATTTCTGTAAAAGTTAACGAAATTCACGATAAATATATCAAAATATATTTAATAGAGGGTCCACTAAGATCATTTACTCAACAATATTTTATAAAAAGCCCAAGATGGCCACGATGAACAAAGAATACAATTTATAAAATCTAGATTAGAAATCTAGTTTAAAATATTGTTGCCTAGATCATAGTCTCAATAATCCCTTTATAATCTGAAAATTGTCCTTAAAACACTCCTAAAACAGAGAAATAAATTCGATCAACTTAAAACGGAATGTGCAAAAATCAAATCACATCCGACAAAAATAAAAATGAGCTCTCACCTTGACATTAGATCGAAGACAAAGCTACGTTGGCCGTTCGATTTTAATACCGGTCCAACTCGCGTCGAAAGGAATAAATAGGAGGGAGACTATCAATCAAAATTACGATATTACCATCGCCCTCTATCCAAAGGCTGGTATAAGAAAAATATTTTTATAGAAATCGTTATAGAAATAATACGCTTACAATTCTAATGACACCTCCACCTATGTACAAAAGATCTAACTTCTAGCGAAATCTCACCTAG
>JAEQML010067998.1:0-18617 GCA_016904865.1 Pissodes strobi | reverse complement strand
TATTTATAATACGTTTACTCAGGTCAAAGTATATTCTCAAAATTGGAGACTTAGGTATGCTCATAAAAATACTCTACAAACTCTTTTCTTTTTATAAAAAATTTTTAGTTCTTTTTTTGATAGTGTACCTTATAGGTTCATTTTAGTTATTGAAAGATTATTTTTTTTTTAACAATAATGCGATTCGGTGGAGCGAGTTTGAGGGGGCGCGGGTTGGGGTGGCGACGCACTTATTTGTATAATGGGGGATAATGTTGAAATCTTGCAAGGTCGGCAACATGACACCAAATTTAGTATTGGTCACTTAAATCTTCGCTCTATCAATACGGGCTTTGATGAGTTTATAAATTATGCGCTCGAATTCGACTTTGATATTTTGGGAGTTTCCGAAACCTGGCTAACACCAGATGATAATAGTTCTAACTTTGAAATTCCTAATTACAATTTTTTTAGAAAAGATCCTGATGGGAGGGGTGGCGGTGTGGGTATTTATGCAAAGAAAAATCTTAAGTTATCTGTAGTCACGTTTCCCAATATATCAAATGAGTTTGAATATATCGGCTTTAAATTTAACTTAAATAAAAAAAATATATTAATCATTAATTTATATAGACCACCATCGACAAATGTCTCTTTATTTTTAGACACTCTAGAAGATATTTTAAGTTCGTCGGTGCCTTGTTATAATAGCATTATTTTAATGGGAGATATAAATATAGATTTGTTGAACCCAACAATACCATCACAAATATTTAAGAGCTTTTTAGAAATTTTTGATCTTCGTCAGTTAATAACAGATCCTACTAGAATAAACATACAGTCAAATACTTCAACCCTTATAGATGTTATTGTAACTAGCAACAATTTAGAATGTATCAGCTCAGCGTCTACTTGCATATCTGAAACTATCACCGATCATAATCTTGTACACGCCAAATTAAACTTGCCTAAATCGAGAAACATGGAAAAGGTTATTAAATATCGCGACTATAATAGTATTAATACAACTTTATTTGAAGTGGAAGCTCAGCAATTAAATTGGCGTAGTATTTATTACATTTCAGATATAAACGAAAAAGTTTCAATTTTAAACAAAAATATTTCATACATGATAAATAAGTACGCTCCTTTAAAATCTAAGGTTTTTAAAGAAAAGCCATTCACTCCTTGGATTACAAGTAATATTAAGTATTTAATCAAATTAAGGGATAAGGCACATAAAAAGTATACAAAACAAAAGAATCCAGCTAATTTATCATATTACAAGCAACTAAGGAATTTTACTAAACATGCAATCAAAAGAGAAAAAATAACATATTTCAAAGAAATGTCAAAAAAGTGGGAAAAGAATTCTGGGATACTGCCAAAAAACTAAACTTTACAAAAAATAAAAAAAATTCTGTACCTGAAAATTTGAACAAAGCGGAGGAGTTAAATAATTTTTTTTCAAGTTCTATAAATAGTGTTAATTCAACATCTTATGATAAAATAAATTTTTATAATTCAAATAGAATACATAATAATGAATTTTCAATAAATTTAATTAATGTGCAAGATGTTTTAAACATTATAAATAAATTAAGATCAAACTAGTGCTGGCAACCGAAGACGGTTTTTCGGATAGTCGGTTAACCGGTTTCGGATTATCCGCGGTTTTTCAAAAAACCGAACCCGGTTAACCGGATACTCGGTTAACCGATTACCCGATTTCTCGTTTAACCAAATAACCGGTTTCTCGGTTAACCGATTAATCGATTATTCGGTTATCTAGTTACATGGCACTGGGCCACCGGGCTCTCAAGTAATGGTAAAAAAGATAGAAAGTAAATTAAAAACTGGGTATTTGGAATCGTAACATACTACATATCTACTGGATGGTGATTATATTTGGAAATGTTTTTAGAGGGCGATGGAAAATAATATCTACCTTTAATGGAATACCTTTATATTTATTTAAGTTTTAAAAAATTGTAATATTTTTTCTGCTCAGAATTTATATCGATTGTAATTTGTAATAAACAATATTTTTCATTTAATTATTACCTTGGGGTTTATTTCAATAACGACCAAAAACTGGAATAAATTTGGTTCACTAGAATTTAATGATTGTGCCCTAATCGGCAGGGAAACTGAACTAATGGAAATATGCTTAAGAACAAAATATAAATTATGAGTAGCCTATGATGACTGTGTATTAACCGATTAACCGGTTATCCGATTAACCGGCTATCCGGTTAACCGGTTATCCGGATACCCGGTTTTCACTATTATTCGAATACCCGGTTTTATCCGAAACCGGTTTTTAAGAAAACCGAATAACCGGTTTCAACTTTTCACGGTTTTTGCCAGCACTAGATCAAACGCCATTGGTATGGATGGAATCTCTATTAAAGATCTAAAACTCTGCTTACCCTACTGCTTATACCCTCTTCTTAATATTCTTAATACTTGTATTTTGGAAAACAAATTCCCAGTTGAATGGAAAAAAGCAATGCTCATTCCTTTGCCTAAAGTACCCTGTCCTAAAGAATATAAAGATATAAGACCGATCAGTATTTTACCATTAATCTCAAAAATTTTAGAGCGCCATATGTTTAATGAAATCAATAGTTATGTTTATAGTTTAAAAATAATTCCTAATTGCCAGTCAGGCTTCAGAAAATCATATAGTACTACTACTAGTCTTATTAGTATTGTTAATGATATAAGGGTTAAAGGGGATCTAAAACAGGTAACATGCTTAACATTGTTAGATTTTAGCAAAGCGTTTGATACGATCGATCATCAACTGCTCCTGGCAAAGTTACACTATTTTGGTTTTTCGAAAAATACTGTAAATTTTTTGGGCTGCTACCTTAAAGACCGCCTACATTGTGTTCGGACAATCACTGACAATAACTTTAAATTTTCAAATTTTTTGCCTGTGACCAAGGGTGTACCGCAGGGTTCAATTTTGGGGCCACTGCTATTTGCTATATACGTTGCAGATATGAATCACTGTCTTCAAGACGCAAAATTGCAGCAGTACGCCGATAACTCCCAAATTTATATTTCATTTAATGTCCCTGAATT
Source organism: Pissodes strobi (assembly GCA_016904865.1). Classification (NCBI taxonomy): domain Eukaryota; kingdom Metazoa; phylum Arthropoda; class Insecta; order Coleoptera; family Curculionidae; genus Pissodes; species Pissodes strobi. The sequence continues at coordinate 15,545 of JAEQML010067998.1, read as the reverse complement.
GCCTATTGCTCAAGAAAAAATGAACTCAGACTTACAAAGAATTGCCTTATTCGCTGAAACTCATAACCTCAATTTAAATGCATCAAAATCGGCTGCCATTTTTTTTTCCTCATAACAAAAACTTGCTTCAAAGATGTGCGGAAAATTTTAAAATAAATATTAACGGGTTTCAAGTGCCGGTATTTGGTGAAAAGCGAAATTTAGGAATGATTTTGGACTCAAATCTGAACTTTGCTCCACATATACAGGCTAAACTTAGGGTTGCTTATGCCCGTTTAAAACAACTTTATCAGTTTAAACAAGATTTACCATCAAAGACCAAATACTTTCTTTGTAACTCTCTTGTGCTTTCACTATTAGACTATGGAGATATTGTGTATGGCGACTCTGTATCGGCCGACTTGTCTAAAAAAATACAAAAATTGCAAAATAGTTGTATGCGCTTCTCATTTAACATTTCTTATAGAGATCACATTACGCCCTACTTAAATTCCAATTTTATTTTAAACATGAAAAATAGAAGAAAATATCATATGTATAATCTAATTTATAGAATAATTCAATCAGGTGAGCCCACTTATTTAAGTGATTTATTTTTTCATTTCAATCATATACATAACACTAGAAATCCACACCTTTTTAGAATACCAGCTCACAAAACATCATATTTTAAAAAATCTTTTCAATGTGTTGGCATACATTTATGGAACAAATTACCAATTTGTATTAAAAATAGTTCTCGACAAAAATTTACTGCTTATATTAAAAAAATACTGTTGGATTCCCAGGCAATATAATATCTATAACTTGGAATTTACTTGGTTTTAGCCGAACTTGCAAGGATAATAATAATAATAATTGAATCAATGTCATTAGTTTTGGTATTTATTTCGCCTTTACCCCGTCGCGTCGCCTCCTCTCTTTACCGCTCTCTTTGCCGCTTGCTTTATCGCTCTTTCTTTCTTTCATTTTTCTGTTTTTTAAGTTGCATATATAAAAATGACTTACTAAGTAATATATAAGCTTTAACGGGCTGTACACCACAGGTGAATTCGGTGAGTCCACTTGTGTTATCGGTTCTGTATAATCGCAGTGCAGTCCGATTACCTTATGAACATCTTATTTCTTTTTATGTTTAATCGATTTATGTAAGTAATTAATATTGTTTGTATGGTAATAAAAGATTTTGAATTTGAATTTGAATTTGAATTTGAATTTTACCTGTACTTTCAAAGTTGTTGGAGCGAATTGTGTATGACCAAATTGTGGATTTTCTGGAGCGTTTTAACATTCTTAGGGGTGTCAGCATGGCTTTCGCAGTGGCCGGTCCACACACTCCGCAATCTCTGAGTTCTTAAATAATATCTACGAAAACTTAAATAATCAAAATAAATGCATTGGTCTATTTATGGATCTCAGCAAGGCCTTTGACCTGGTTGACCATGCTCTTCTTTTGGAAAAGCTCTCTGGGTGCGGCTTGAGGGGTAAGATTCACGAGTGGTTGCAATTCTATCTGAGTAACCGTCATCAGATTGTTGAAATTGATGGGATTAAATCCGAAAAATTAAACATAACATGTGGAGTACCCCAGGGATCCGTTCTGGGTCCTCTTTTGTTCTTGTTATTTATTAACGATCTGCCGGATGTTTGTAATAACAGTAATTTAACTTTGTTTGCTGACGATAGCAGTTATTTAGTAGCAAGTCATAGTATTCAGGAAGTACCCGAGTAGCTCAAGAAATGTTACAACGATTTCATGGTTGGTTCAATGCAAACAGGTTGTGTTTGAACGTCGGTAAAACTAACTTTGTCTGTTTTGCTCCAAGAACTCGCATCCTCAATGAATCATATCTAATAAAAATTAATAGTAAATCAATACACCAAGAGGCATGTGTAAAATTTTTGGGTGTTCACCTGGATAGTGGGCTTTGCTGGGATGCACACGTCGACCAACTATGCAGGAAATTGGCTATCTCATCATATGCCATTTATCGTTTGAAACAGACTTCATTCGTATTACTATGCTCACTTTTACAGCCATATAAAGTATGGTTTAATTTTTTTGGGGCGGCTCACCCCACTTGACTCGTGCATTTAAGATACAAAAACGCGTGATTCGAACAATTGCGGGGGCGGCTGGACTGGGTACTTGTAGGCCGTTGTTCAAGCGATGCAGGATCCTTACGCTACCGTCATTATACATTCTTGAAGTGCTTCTTTTCGTAAGAAAAAATTTTCAAAAATTCTATCAGAACAATTCTTTTCATAATTATGGTACACGTGGCCGTTTTGATCTAGTGTATCCGATTCACACCCTTAGTATTGTTGAAAATAATATTTACTATATTGGTGCGAAAATATACAATAAACTGCCAGATAATTTTAAGCACGAACTGAATGGAAACGCTTTTAAAAGGTCTGTCAAAGAATATTTAATAAGCTATTGTTTCTATAATGTTCACGAATATTTAGATGTATAGGTTAGCAATATTGCTACTTTTCACGTTTCCATTAGTTCTATTATATATGTATCAAATAATGTTTGTATTATTATATACCTATAGTTTTATATGTACAACAATAAACTCTACTACGGCCCATTATTAGCAATGCGCCGACACTTTGACTGATCCATACTTGTTACCTGTAAAGTCCAAGGATTTAATAAATATGTTTATGTTTATGTTTATGTTTAAATATCAGGTAGCCTGGAAGTTCAGTTGTCTAACTGACAGATATTGTAACATAATCTCCTGACAGCTCCATACATACAAAGTACCTTCTTTCCATCTAAATTTTGACAAAATCGCATTATTAATAAGAATATTATGGGGAGTCATGAAAAGTGAGTCATACTGTATATATTTTTTTTACTAATAACATTGATACAATCCTGATCATTATTTGAATTGATTAGATTTTGAAATTAATCATTTCCTACTCATTTTTCAAATAATCCGAAATGATAACTAGTTGTCAAACTAACAGGTTTGACATTTTGACATTTTCCGTTTCCGTTTCATTATTGATCTAGGTTTTTTTTTAATATTACTATTTACCTAGGGTGAGAAATGTTACTTCTCATTTGAGGAATGGAGTTAATAATGGTGATTTATCATGTTAGTAGTAAAAAAAAAGATTTTTTTTACTACTAACATGATAAATCACCATTATTTACTCCATTCCATAAATGAGAAGTAACATTTCTCACCCTAGGTGAATAATAATATTTAAAAAAACCTAGGTCAATAATGAAACGGAAAATGTCATTTAAGTTTCAACTTGTTAGTTTGACAAATAGTTGTCATTTCGGATTATTTGAAAAATGAGTAGGAAATGATTAATTTCAAAATCTAATCAATTCGAATAATGATACGGATTGTATCAGTGCTATTAGTACAAAAATTATATACAGTATGACTCACTTTTCATGACTCCCCATTCATATTAATAATGCGATTTAGTCAAAATTTAAATGGAAAGAAGGTACTCTGTATGTATGGAGCTGTCAGGAGATTATTAAATTCATTCAGCCAGTTAGACAACTGAACTTCCAGCCTACCTGATATTTCGAAGTATTTGCAAAATAAGTAGAAAATGACTAATATAAAATTTAAATTGAATCAAATATGGTAATAGGTTTGTTCCAACCGACTTGAAAACCGTACGAGGGACCGTCATTTCTAGTTGTCAATTTCACTTTTGAAGGCGATAAATATCCTGTCATGTTGACAAACGAATTATACAACTGGAAATTACCGTCCCATGTACGGTTTTCATAGTCAGTTGGAACAGAGCTAATATATCAGTGTTAGTAGTAAAAAAAATTCTATATATACCTCGGTTGAGAAGGTCATTATTAACCTCGCACAATATATCCTGAGGCGCGTATCCTAGTGCTCGGTAAATAATGGCTTACTTCTCAACCTAGGTATATAATATACTATTGTCTAGCTAAGCAGACTTAATTTAGGACAATCACTGTTCAGATTTTTGCTTAGTATCTTGCAAGCTTAAGATGGTTTATATTAATTATTTTATTAACTTCATTGCCTATTACATAACTCTGATAAGTACATTATTTTAGTTTGGTATTTCCTGTTTATACGGGGAGTTATACATAAGAGATATATGCATAAAACATGATTGTGTTGCTAGCAGCTAAGTAAGTTAGCTTAAATCATTTCTACCTGTATATTTATGTTTTTAGTTTTTATTTATATTTTATTCATGATAATGCATGTTTCCAATAATAATAATAGTGCTTTGCCAAACTCTTGTCTTTATTTTTCATTCCTCCAAGAACCTTTTTGAATCTTTAACGCGACGTTGTTTCTTCTAGTTCTTCTACTCTGGTATACGTATTCGCAACTAGTAATTCCAGTCGGTTCCACGTGATATTCATGAATATTCAATTACCCCCGTAAGAGAAAAATGAACACATTCATATTTGCTAAACAAACGCTATGATAGTAAAAATATTTGAAATACATCGACTTTATCAAATATGCAATATGGTTTGGTAGATATAGAGCCAACTTTAAGGGAGCACAATAAATGAAAAAAATTATTAATATTTTTTCCCATTCATTCAACTCATTTTTCTACTAACAGATTATCAGATTGTCAATTATTTAGAAATTAGCTTTTGTTTGGTGCGAGATCTAAAATTTCAGGAGAATAATATTATTTAGGCCTAACGTGGTGTTTCATTCCAAACTTTTAAGCGGAAAGGAAAAGCGCGTATAATCGTATCACTCGACTTCAGTATATATAATCTAACAAAAGCTTTTATCGGAACAAGTTTTCTTTGTTGTTTGACTTACTGTCAGTTCGCACTGTTTTCATTGAAATGTAATACCATCACTTACTTAGTCTGCAAATGTAGGCAAACATGGCAAACAAAACGTGCCTGTCGCTTGGTATTTTAGCATGTATTTATATTATCGCCTGTCATTGCAGAATAGCGGTAGACTCAGAATAGAATAATCATTTGACATTGAGGTCCCATTTTCTTCAAACGAACAATGAACTAAGTGGCAACAGTACTAGATGCTGTTTTTCTATATGTATTTAAAGCCTATCGCCGAAATTCTAAATACTAAAAAACTTATATATGTTATTGTTATTTTGGATCATTACACCAATAGTTTCTAAAGCAGACTGCTTAGGTCCATCGTCACGAAATGAAGTTCGTTCAATTTATTAAACCTTAAGAATACTTAACGTTGCGGCAAAACTACCACCATTTTAAAAAGTTAGAAAATAAAAATTATTGACTTTAAAAGCTTTAAATAAATATCCTAGTTGGCATACAGTCAATTTTGGATTTTTCGACTTATTTCTTATTTATAGTATATAGTGCTAATACCCTCAGACCTGAATTAAACGATACTATTCAAACATCACGTTATCAAGTCTTGAATGCCGGACATTTTTTAATATGATTTTATTTTACAAAAGATTTATGCACTAAAATAGAATAAGATTTATGTATTGTAACGCGATTAGTTAAGTGCTTAACAACCGGTACATATGCCTGGTTCACTCAGCGGTGGGTGTGGATCGTAGCATAGACAGTTGGGCGAAGGCGCCACTAAATTATCTAATATAAATATATCAATGATTTTTAAGCATTTAAATTAGGGTAGAACAATTTACAATTATAACAACCTGAAAAAATTGCATGAACTCAACTTGATCTTGACTACAACCAAAATAAATATCAAAAAACCTAATTAAGCTATTTATTTAAATACTAAATATATTCTTAGACATAACGTGCACAACGGAAAATTAATTAGTCTCAAACCTAATTGAGATCAGGCTATCGCACTTAAAATAATAATAAGTCTCTTTAAAATAAGTATAACCCAAATTATAAGATCTTAAGTTCTAAATAATTAATACTGCTTAGTTCCTTTTTTTCTAAACATTTCTAACTAAAGTCTGAATTTTTAAAGTTCTGACTGCTGACCGTGCTAAACAAAACACATTAAATAAAGAGTAATCTGCTAAACAAAAAATCAATTATAAATTAACACCATGGCAGCGATAATATTAGTGGACAAACAGTTAGAAAAGAAATATTAAATCAAATTAAACTGACCTGTGAAGAAAATATATAGTCAATGAAGATCTACAGGTGAAATCGAAGTGAGCTCAATTCGGTAACCTGCTTATGGGTAAAAACCTAAAGTGGTAGTTATGTAAGACTGTCTACTACCATAAGGCTTACAGCAGAATACAATAAGAGCGTAGTATTTAAGTAAGTATACGTAATACAAAAAAGTAGGTAAATCAGATAATTACAATAATATTAGCAAGATATTTGCTAACCAATATAATATCATGTACGGTAAGGAAGGAAGGAAGTCGGTATTAATTAATTAAATAAATAACGGCATGCAATGGTAATGGATACGATAAAAGATAATACATGATTAAAAGTCATATAATGGTAAGTTCGATAAAAATAAGGTAAGTAATTATATGACCTACAGTAAAGGCGCAGCATTTAGGTAAATGCATGTAATACGAAAAAGCAAATCAAACAATTACAATGATATTAGCAAGACGTTTGCTAAACAAGATATCATATACCGTAACGAGGAAAGTCGGTATTAATTGATCAAATAACAGTAAGAAAGGGTAATAGATACGATAAGGCAATAAACGATTAAAAATCATTTAACGATAGTTTCGAAAAAGATAAGGTAAGATATGGTAAGCAAAATAAGTAGTTATAGGGCCTACTTATATGTCATTTTCTTACAATAGACAATAGTTTATTTGGTGCTGGTACAAAATTACATTGTTTGCACAAGTCAATCGTGAAAAAACATAGCTAGAATTATTAAATATTAAAATTATGACATATATCCAATTTAAAATGTTACAGTCTATTGATAATTATTACAAAAACCTAATAATAGTTATTACATAAACTAGACATTTTTTGAACAATCCAAATTTATAGCGGTCACTTAAAAAGACAAATCAAAACATATTAAAATCAGAATTTAAATATTGCTCATATGAATAAAAAGCATTTTTTAATAAGTATTGTTTTATTTTTTGTTTATACTGTGGTATTGGTAAATACCTGGTATTATCAGGCAACGCATTAAAAATTTTTATTGTCCAGTACCCCGGTCCATCCTGACACCTTCCCAGCCGCCAGCATGCAAGTACTAAATTGCGCCCAGTGGGGGTATTGTGAGAATGAACATCGTCATGAGTCCGATATAGATCCAAATTCTGTCTTACATACAGCAAGCATTCCAGAATATACACACAGGGCACAGTCAGCAAACTCATACCCACATTCATCCCTATATCCTAAACCTGTCATTATTCTCACTGCGTTTCTTTGTATGCTAAAAGTTCGGTGTATTTGAGCTGTGTGTCCCCACATTAGGATAGCATAAGACAGGTGTGAGTGAAAGATTGCAAAGTAAGCTGTTCTCAACACATCCCCTGAAACACAACCTCTCAAACTCCTAAGCACATAAAGACCTTTATTCAGTCTTACTAAGAGAGCATCAGCATGATCTCGCCATTGTAGTTTGGAGTCAAGAACCACCCCCAGAAACCGCACTTCCACATTTTCGGGAAATTCCCTCAAAGTAAAAAGCAGACGAATCGTCTTATCTGCATTTAACAGCAGTCGATTGGAGCAAAACCAATCCTCAGCTCTATCCTGTGCCGCCATAGACTCCCTCAGTGATTCTTGGTAGCTTCTAGCAGAGTACAGGATTGTTGTGTCATCAGCAAAGAGTGTATATTTCGCTACGGTCTCATTATATGGCAGATCATTTATATATATGAGGAATAAAATTGGGCCAAGAACAGATCCCTGGGGAACTCCAATATTTATTTCACCCTTTGCCGATGTCACACCAGCTCAGCTCACCACCTGCTGTCGACCTTGAAGATATGAATCGATAAGTGTAATGCTGCTTGCACTGAAATTATAATACTGCAGTTTTCTCAGAAGAATACCATGGTCGACACAGTCAAAAGCTTTGCTCAAATCACAAAACAAAACCGAACTATATTCTCTGTTTTGAAATCCCGCCATTATATCCGATACCAAGTTGATAATGCCCAGAACTGTGTTTTTATTTTTTCTGAAACCAAATTGAAATCGAGAGAAAAGAGAACCTGACTCAAAAAATTGTATTATTTTAATGGCCATACACTTCTCAAAGATTTTAGATATAATAGGCAAAAGTGATATGGGCCTATAATTTTCTGGCTGGGTAGGATCGCCTTTTTTAAAAATTGGAATAACCACGGCTATTTTCAATTCAGTTGGGAAAACATTTTTCTTAAAGCAAAGATTTATTAACTTTGTTAATGGTATTATTAGTTGGTTTTTTACAGTTTTTATCACTTTAACATTAAACCCATAGAGATCACGACTCTGCTTATTTTTCAGGCCATCAACTATGTCTCTCATATCATTGAATGTTACTTCAGTGAAGGAGAAAGATGTTTCAGGTTGCGAGATATTTTTTAAAAAGTCAAGCGGGTCATTCTTGGACTGAGGGATAATCTGTACAATATTGTTGGCTATATTGGAAAAGAAATTGTTAAACTCACCTGAAGTTATATTTACATTTTTGGGATGTAGGTCTTTACATCTATTACCATTTATTACTTTCCCTAATGCTTTTGCTTGGTTAGTCGAAGACTGCATGTAATTATTATTTGCCCTTATTTTAGCTGTTCTGATGGCTTCTTTATACAGTTTTTTATAGCTTTTAAATTCTTGAGTCATAAAATTATTTTTGTAATGATTACTTAGATCCCCCAGAAAACTGAGATGATCTCTCATAATTCGCAGATCATCAGTAAACCAGCTAATGATGTTAAAGTTGTCGCATCTAAAAACATAGGTTTTCTCTGGAAAAGCAGATAGATAAGCATTTTCAAGTAATCCGAAAAAATGATCAAATGTTCTATCAACGTTACACTTATAAAATCCCAGGAGGTATTTACTACTATATTAAAAAAATTATCTAATCCCTGTTGAGTAATGGGTCTGCACACCCTGTGTTCAAACCCTTTCAAAGATTCCAAGATCATGCATTCAACTATCTGACACTTGTGATCAGACACATTCATATCAGTCACTTCCACACTACCTATACAGATCCATAGCCTGACTCACAAAGATATTATCTAAACAAGTGTCCTGTCGTGTAGGCTTAAATATAGTTTGCCTAAGACCAAAACTTACCATTAAGTTACAAAAATTTACTGTATCAGGTTGATCCGTATCAAAATTTGATATTAAAATCCCCCAGAACTATGAGCCTCGCACTGGGTTCAATCTCTGATAAGAGCCTTTCAACTGTCGTCAGAAAGGTGTCAAAACTTCCCGAGGGTGAGCGGTAAAAAACCAAAACATATAATTTTAAAGAATTGACATAAACGGAGCAATATTCAATACGTTTGTCAATATTTATTGGGGAATCCTTCATTTCTGCAGATATCAGTAGACAGTCCTTAACAAATATTATCGTACCACCACCCGAATAGTGGTCCCTGGTAGAATAAGCGGCGAGCTTAAATCCCTTAAGATGAACATGGTCTATTTCCTCCCTTCTCAGCCAGTGCTTCGTGAAACACAGGATACTAATATTTTTGTCTGCGACAAATGCTTCAACTTCATCCAATTTATTTCTCAGGGATCTCACATTCACATGGAGAACGCTTATCCTGTGAACTATGTCATTTTTTGTATTGCTCTTGTTGCCAATTATCACAGGCGCTGTATGTTCATAAAATGGTTCACGATGATTCCCATAGGCCATAGGGATGAGCACAAGTATTTGTCCCTTTCACTGTGGATAACAGATAGCCTAAATGAGGAACGATATTTGTCCTTTCTTGTTTTAATTTTCTCACATCGGCAGTCCCTTCCTAGGTCATTGTCTTTTAGAAAAGCGATTACTTGTTCTGCCTCAACATCTGGAGCAAAACCGGAGACGAACAGAAAAGCCATCCTAGAAGTCGTTTTGAAGGCTCTTGATTCATTATTTGTGCCCCTGATAGGTGCCGGTCTCTTGGATTTGTTTTTTATTATGTTTTCATCCTTTGCTGTATGCAATTTATTGTTTTTTTCTTCGTTGTTTTGTTGCTTAAAGCCCCTCCTTTTTTGTTGTGTTTCCCAAGGAGCATCTTCTTTCAGCGATAGGTATGAAGTCAATTTTTCTTGTGTTTGGATTACCTCAGGTTCTTGGTCATTTATGTTGCCGTCAGCAACGTTACTTTCTATGTTGTCATTTCCTGGTTCATTTGAACTATACATGTCAGGCAACGTGGATACTTTCGAGTTTTTAGAGATTACTATTTCGACGGTTTTATTACTTTGTAGAGCCTCTACTTTTTTCTTGTCGAAGACCTTTTCGCTCACTAATGGCATTTCTAAAGACTTCTTTTCCTTTTCTGAAGATGGCAACAATAGCTTGGGCGACGAGATGGAGGTGATTGTTGGATTAACAGCAGAATGTTGTTTACCTTTTATTTGTTCAATTTTTGAAAAAAGGGTTTCATATGTGTCGGCGCCATTTTTTTTTAAATCTTATGGACATACGGAAGTGGGATTAACTGGCAGTGGTTGGTGCCACCAACTATCCCCTAACTCATACGGCTTGGCTGGCCCCAATTAGAGCTGTGAAGCTGCAAAAGCACAAACTAGCAGGAATGAAACTGGAGAAACTCTCTCTAGGCTAGCGAAAGACGGGACGGAGGATGGACCCTTTTGAAAAGGGTAATGTCACTTTACATAAAATACATTTACGAGACGATATTTCCGATAATGCTAGAAAATATTAATGGCAGAGCACCTGTATTTATTTCATTATAAATTAATAGGAATGGTCAAAAATTACAACGCTAATATCTCGACTTCGAAAACTTGTCTTTTCTCTACCCACAGGTTCATCGCTCCAAACTCTTTCATAGAATGCAAAGTAGCACTTAGATTTTTTCTAAATGTCAAATGTAAAAATGTAATAGTACTGTATGGTGATTCCTAGCGAGTACAAAAATTTATTCGCGTATTCTTCAGCTAATTTTATGAACAAATTCGGAATGAGTATAAATAAAGTGCTTCGTTTGCGATATACAGTGTGTAAAAATTTTATGGTGCATATTGATTTGGTATATGACTCGTCCTAGTTGAGTGTCATACAAAACACAAAATATCAATTCAATAATTAGTCAGTGGCGGACTGACTAGTAATATTATTTTTCAAATAAAAATAATAGGGCCTTGAAGAAAATAAAATTTGAATACCGTGTTAAATATAAAACTAAATTCTAACAATAGTTATCTATTGCGTTTTTTGCCGCCTTTTAACTACAAATTGCGATTTGTCCTACTTGCGGTACATGCGCCATATGAAACAGTGACATAAACAAAAAAAGTCAATACGTTATGAACATATATACGATATACAGGAGCTGTTGAAAAATAACACCTGCAGCAAAAACGCATTAATCGGCGGCGCTTGTTTGAAAAGATTCCTGGGCAAACCGCGAAAAGATACCGAGTGTATATCGTATTGTGTGACATTCAAAAGAATAGTAGAGCTCAAGGATTTCAAATGTACCCACAACATGAAGTTTATTGGATTTGACTCTAGAGACCTTAGAGACCATCTTTGATTCACGTAGGTACATGACGACTAAACTAGACCGGAGCCCCAAGAGGAGGTAACTCATTTTCTAGAAATTGCCTGTACGTGGCACCATATATAGTCCTGGGGGAAGGAAAACAGCCCAATACGACAATCCTCAAAATAAAAATTTGCAACTGAACGGCAAAAGCTGAAAAAGCGCAAGAGATAACTTTATAAAATTTCATTTTATTCAAGGATATATTGCTTTTATTTTAAAAATAATATTACTAGTTGGTCATATCTACGCCACTGACTAATTGCCGAATTTGACATTGACATGACACAATTATCAAATAGTTGCTACGATATCGATTTCTAAGCTAACTTTGTCGAACATTACGATTTCAAAAATTATGGTAAAGGACCCCGCACCCGACAAAGAGAGAATTTCGGAACCATAGGATTTTCTTTAAATTTTAATATGTTGTAGGTATGGATAAGTACTTCACAAAAATGTATGTTAGAATATGGTGCCCCCCCATTTGGCTACAGTGGCATATCAAAGTTACGCTAATCACAATACATATTTTTATTTTTTTTTGCATTTTAAGCTAAAAAATAGTCTATATTTAATGGATTGTAACAGCTGTGGGTATACAAAATAAATTTTAAGATTTAAGTCCAGTGGCGTACATAAAAATATTATTTTTCACATTTTTTTAATATTTTTATGTACGCCACTGGGCTTACATCCTAAAAATTATTTTGTATGCCCACAGCTGTTACAGTCCATTAAATATAGACTAATTTTTAGCTTAAAATGCAAAAAAAAATAAAAATATGTATTTTGATTACCGTAACTTTGATATGCCACTGTAGCCAAATGGGGGGGGCACCATATTCTAACATACATTTCATACCTACAACATATTAAAATTGAAAGAAAATCGTATGGTTCCGAAATTCTCTCTTTGTCGGGTGCGGAGTCCTTTGCAAATTTCGGCGTTCTGAAGAATTGCAAAAAGCGTATAAATAAAAATAAAATGTTGGGAGCGTATGACAAAAAATACTGTTTGTCACACGTACCAAAATGAAGTTTTTCAGGACTCATTTGCTATTCCGGACTCGGCTAACACCGGAAACAGAAATGATTCGTCCTGAAAAACTTCATTTTATAAATAACTATTTTTTTGGAAGAAATAATGTTTGGCAATATTATTATTATGATTTGACATATAAAATTAACATACTGACTTGAGCTTTAGAATAAAACACAATTCTTCTAGGTAGAGGTCAAATGCAAAAAGGTAGGTACAGTGACGTCATTATTTGCCCTAAGAAAAGAATTGTCATCAAGGGCGTCACTTACCTTTTTGCGTGAGAGCTCTATATTTTTATTTCCGTAATTGATAATTTGACCACAAACAAGTATGACCGATCCAATATGGCAATAAAAAAATTCCCACGAAATGACGTATCCTACGTATTTTTGAAAAAACTACAAAAAATAAAATTAAACTAACTTCTTATATAATGTTGTTAAATTTTACCATATAAATGCGATATTACCAAAAAAATTCGTATTTCTTTGAAAAATTTATTAACTGGTGGTTACGTCTGTAAGTGGTATTCCAAATTTAGTTAGAATATCTTGCGTGGCTTGGAAGATAAAAAATCTAAATCATAAAATTTTGTAAACTTTAACGGTATATCGGTAATGAAGTACTTTGTGTGCTGATAAAATTAGGTCAGAAATACGCGCTTAAATTTTTTGTACTCAATTAGGAAACATCCTGTATGTATATAAAGCGTGTTGGCGATATTCTAAATACTAAAATAAAACGTATTTCTATGTTATTGTTAGTTATTTTTGCCGATTATATTAACAGTTTTATATGAATATGTATATAAAGTATATTGGCGAAAACTAAATTCTACAAAAACGTATTTTTACGTTGTTATTTTTGCCGGTTATACTAATATGTAGTTTGATATGAACAAGAAGTATAAAGTAACACCATTTTGAAAAATTAAAGAATAATAAATTACAGATAAAAATGTTACGTTTTAAAACAGGACTTATTGACACTTATCGTAAAAAAGGTGTGCTTAAAACCGCAGGACAAAAGTGAAAACTTCAGCAGTGCGATATTAAAAACTATATAAAACCCGGGCCGTGGGAATGACAAGCAGAATCTCGGCTCACTTGAAAACAATTCACTGGACCGTAAAGACATGGGTAATTCTGATACATTACGCATAAATTACTGTTTAATCAACTTACACTAAACTTGACTCTATCTACATAAGATTCTTAATGCACACCATATTTTTTTTACAATCATATCACCCAAGCATGTGCTTTAAACTAAAAAAACGCGGTAAAAATTGTAACACCTCTTGACCTTCAGAACAGCAATCATATCACCGCATTTTTACCTCAGTTTATACCGTAGTACGGTATAAACTGTGTTTTTACTCCATTGCTATACCGTTTAGGATTTGTGAATATGAGTATACTGTGTTCTATCTCATTCTCTCGAAGGCTACGTCCTATAGATCTATATATATTTTTTTATTGATGTCGCTGTTTCCGTTTCATCGAGCCTCAAATCACTCCCATTCTCAGCCGGCTAACCGCGGCGGCGGCGCTACAGACGTTTTGAAGTAGGTGTCGCTTTTCCCGTTTCCTCGTTTCCGTTCCATGGAGCCTTTCCGTTTTCGTTTTAGCGAATCTCAAATCACACTCAACGGCGCTAAAGAAGTTTTCAGTTCAAAAAGCTTTAATTAAACATACAATTATTTCGCATAGAGTCCATTTAGATTTTAGCTTTTACACCCTGAGACCTGACTGCAGAGATTTTTTATTTTTTACTTATTGTTTATATTTCCTCCAATTTCCAAGAGATAACACCGAGTCGTCCAGACACGAATGGATTTGGTTTTAATATCAAACTCACAGATAAATGGTCAGAGACATGCCAACTTCGGGAACTAGAGACATGCGGTATAATCTTAAAATTCTTTATTATGTTGACTGCTGTTCAGGCTACTGTTCGAGGCTGTATTAAAATATTTATGAGTTTAATTTCTACGTAACAAATAATAATGTATTCCTTAGTATTTATATTTTAAATAGAATTGTTTGGATTTATCGAGATTCTAGGTCAAAACACAGAGAAAAGACTTCGGTAAAGACCGAGGTAAGCAGAACATAATCTTAGGAGAGCATTTTTGCTGCATAGCATCAAGCATCAATTTATTTTGTTAAATTATGGTCTTTCTCAAGCTATAAAATTTTATTAAGAAAAGGAAAAGAGTTAATTGCAACATATATTTTATCTATTTTGCCTTCGTATTGAAACCATTATGAAATGCATATGCGTTTTGCAATGGTTTCAATAACCCATTTTTTAATACCTAACGTTTTAAACACATTTTTGGAGTGTCATGGGCACTTTTCTTATTATGTGCCGTACATGAGTACGTGATTTTTATGTAAAGGAAATGACGGGTAGAATAAGAACGTGTTCTTTAATGTTTTTACATTCAAATTTGTTAACCCACCTTGAAATGTTATATTTTGCGAGAATATTTCATAAAAAAATACTACCTACATTTTGTAATCATAAAAATGGAAAATAGAAAAAAATATAAAAAGCACTCATTTTATAAGACGTTTAAGAGCATTTGTTTGTTAAAAAGCACGTCACATCGTGGTTTGCTTTTTCAACTGGACGCGCGCACCAAAAACTAGCTTATAAGACTAGTACTCTAATACAAAGAGGGCCCCAGCAATCCGAAATGTTGACACTAAAACCAAGGTCGACAAGAAATTTTTAAATGTTTGTTAGGTTAATATAATATATCTAGTGCTTAGGGCGGGGGCAACTGACACCCCCCCCCCCC